>ML401581.1:29705-61612 GCA_005239525.1 Nicotiana knightiana | reverse complement strand
GAAATGAATACAGAGAGACCGCGTTGGAATTTGAAAGTGCGACAAAAATGAACAGGCCAACAAACAATCGAAACCGGAACTGCGAATGGGACCTCGGCCGGAAACCTTCTATCTCGAAACAGATTTTCGAAACTCGAACTTCAATTCCGCTTAAACTGTGGTGGAAAATGAACTCTTCGTGATGATTTGTGACTGCCCCCTCCTCTTTCTCTCTGTTGTTCGTGTATATATGTATATTGTCGTGAGGAGGTTGTAATATGAGTGGGGTAAATGGGGATATGGATTGTGGGGTGTGTGATGTGAGTGGGGGAAGAGTGGGGAGTTAAGCTAGGAAAGTAGGGATAGTGGGATTAGTAAAGTAAAAAATATAAAAATATTTTTTCATAAATATATATATATATGTTTGCGAATTTTATATATATAAAAATAGAAATAAAATTTGTACTCTAAGAAGGCGAGTACTTTTGTATTTTATTTTTTTTTTTATTAAGATTAGGTCGTAAAAAAAATATTTACACTAAAATAGTATAAAATTTGAGTGTGGTCAAAAATTAGGTGTTCACAATAACGATATATTGTTGCGTCATATTATATATTATTGTAGTATAGTATACCGTATATGGTATACAATTATAGTATATTATATACCATTATAGTACATTATTGTAGAAATAACATTGTATGTACTGCTAAATTACATTATAGTATATCGTATACAATAACAATATGTTATTGGGTAATTGTGTTTGTTCTTCGGATTAAAATGCTTCAAGTTCAATAATGGAAGTCCTTCAATAATTATTTTGAATAATCACCTCAAATGAGCTCCAAACGCAACTAAATTTCAGTATAAACTTTCCAAAGGTACCGTAGACAACATATTATAATACCCACTTTGAATCAAATAATAAAATCTTCAGATTGATAATTCATATTAAAGAGCTTCAAGATCAACACTGGTGGGTCTTCAAACACATATAAAATCTCATATAAAGAAAGCAAAGATCTATCGAACTCAATGAAATTGAGAATTTTTAGAAAAATCTATTGAAACCCTAATTTTTTTTATTGATATACTTTCTAGCTTTGTTTTTCTGGAATGTATGAAAAAGAGAGGATAAAAAAGGTGGATAGATAAGAGATTAAAGGAGAGAGATAATCCAATTAGAGAAAGTGCTGACAGAGAAAGGGAGAAAAAAAATTCAGGGAAAAAGTACACGGCAACTTTAAACTTCATAGTTACAGTAGAAAAATGAATAAGAAAAATGGGTACATGTGTAAATATTTTTGGTCGGTTAGGTGTGTAGCGTAACTATTTTTAGAGTAGGTAAAAACGGGTGATTAGTTTGTGTTAAGTGGGTACATAGCATAAATTGCTCTTTCACAGTTGGTAGCTGTAAAAACTCAAATGAATTGGTATAACCTTTTTCTTAGAGGAATTTTCAAAAATCACTATTGTTTAGTGGCTATTAACTTCCTATAGCTACCATATACATAATTACTTCTTATAGCTACTATTCGCGCTGGTGTATTCATGAATACAACAACAAATAGCGTCTAAAAATCAGGGCAGTCCAACTGTACGCACATGTATTCATATTTATTCGCGCGCAGTAAAAGTGTCACGATCCAAATTTTCCCTCCGTAAGACGTCGTGACGACACCTAATATCTATGACTAGGTAAGCCTAACAATGTGCAAAAAAAAAAAAGAAAAAAGAAATCAAAGTAAAATTAACAACTAAACTGCAATAGAATAATAAAATAACTGATAAAGATGTTGCTCGGCATGTACAAACCCAGCACTCGAGTATACACAGTATATTTCCCAAAATCCGGTAGTCATAAGTCACAAGCTACAGAAGAAAAACTAGTATCTCTATACAACATCTAAGAAAATACGGAAAGGAGGGAATATAAGGGGACTCCAAGGTCTGCAGATGCGTCAGATGTACCTTGAAGTCTCTGTACAACAGCAAACACTCTTAGCTAATAGTGAGACTGATAAGAAGCATCTCGATCTACACACAGAACATGTGCAGAAGAGTAGCATGAGTACACCACAACGGTACTCAGTAGGTGCCGAGCCTAACCTCGGTAGAGTATTGACGAGGTCAGGTCTGAGCCCTACTCGGATATAATAATAACACAGATGATATAATAAAATGAAGGAAAACGGAGAATTTAACAGAAAGAATTCACAGAGAAATAACAACACGACATAATGAGATAACAATAGGGGGCACCCCCGAGATACAATCTCGTAGTCCCAAAAGTAAATATGCAGGGGTAAATCTCCCGAGGTATCGCCTCGTAGCCCCAAAAGTAAATACTCAACAGGGGATCTCCCAAGATACCATCTCGTAGTACCAAAAGTAAATAAGTGAGGAGATCTTCCGAGGTACCGACTCGTAGTCTCAAAAGTAAATGTGCAAGGGAATCTCCCGAGGTACCGCCTCGTAGTCCCAAAAGTAAATGTGCAGGGGAATCTCCCGAGCTACCGCCTCGTAGTCCCAAAAGTAAACACACAACTCAAATCAGTGGAGAAAGTAGTTAACAACAAAATTCTACAGCTAAGATTGATACAAATCAAGTAAAGGTAGGAATTGAGCTAAACATGCTGCACATAGTTCAAATAAGCATTTAAGATATGTAAACATGCGAAACTAGGCTAAACAGGATAACTACACAGGCTAGTATAACTCAATTAAGGTGTAATAGGCTATTACTTAGTGAAAAGCCAGATTTTACAACAATTATCCTGTGTAGGAACTCGTCACCTCTCGTACACGGCGCTCACATATCATAGAAGTATCAAAACAATAATAAATCCTACGGGAATTTCCCCCACACAAGGTTAGGTAAGCGACTTACCTAGAACCAAGCTCAATCAATCAGTAAGAATGCCTTTTCCACGATTTTTCGACTCCGAATGGCCCAAATCTAGCCAAAATCATTTACATACCATACATATAACTATAAGAAACTAATCTAATTAATGAAATCAAGTCTTAAGCAAGAAATTAGAAAACTGTCCCAAACAGTCGACCCGAGACCATGTCTCGAATCGGGTAAAAGTCAAAAAAATAAGAATACCCATTCACTCACGAGTTTCACTCGTACCAAAATTATCCAAATCCTATATCAAAATCCGAATCAAAACTCAAAAATTTGTTAAAGAACTTCCAACCTTTTCCCCCAAATTTCTCAACCAATTTCCTTAATTAAATGATGAAATCAACTATAGTTTGATGGAATATAATCATAAACGAGTTAAGAATCGTTACCCAATATATTTCTCTGAAAAACCCTTGAATTATCGCCTCAATCTCAGCTCTCAAAGTCCCAAAATTGAAAATGGAATAAAACCCTCAAACTTAGCCTTTTCTGCCAAGCGATTTCGCACCTGCGACGCCGCACCTGCGGAAATTCCATCTCAGGTGAGGATTTGAATTAAGACACCTGGGTACACTTCTACGATCAGCTGGCCGCACCTACATGTTAGCACCTGCAGACAATTGTCCACTTTTGCGAAAACCTCACCTAGCTCGACCTTCGCTTCTGCGATCACTTCTCCGCAGGAGCGGCTCCGCTTCTGCGGTCCCTTTGTTGCACCTGCGTCCACTGGCTATCTAGAACAGGTCCGCATTTGAGAGCTCCCTTTTGCACATGTGTGTCCGCACTTGTTGTCAACCCCACCGCAGGTGCGATGACACCAGAAGTTGAAAAATGTTAGCAGTTTACACAAGTCCAATTTCGAACCGTTAATCATCTGAATCTCTCCTGATGCCTCCGGGACCCCAACCAAACGTACCAACAAGTCCTAAAACACCATACGAACTTAGTCGAGTCCTCAGAACATATCAAACAACTCTAAAAACACGAATCACCCTCCACTTCAAACTTAGTGAACTTTGAAATTTTCAACTTCTACAACCAGTGCCGAAACATATCAAATCACGTATGATTGACCTAAAATTTTTCACACAAGTCATAATTGACTTTACAGACCTACTCCGACTTCCAGTATCGGAATCCGACCCCGATATTAAAAATTCCACTCCCGGTCAAACTTTTCCAAAAATTCAACTTTCGGCATTTCAAGCCTAATTCAGCTACAAAGCTCCAAAAAACAATGCGTACACGCTCCTAAGTCCAAAATCACCCAACGGATCTAACGGAACCGGCAAAAATCTATTCCAGATTCGTCTTCCCACAATTCCAACTACGATAAAAAATCCTAGAACATAGGCTTCCTCTTTAGGGACTAAGTGTCCCAAATCACTCTTAAACCAAAAACAAAACCTCTCGGCAAGTTACATAAGCAGAAAAATATACGGGGGAAGCAATAAATAGGGGATTTGGGATAATACTCTCAAAACGACCAGCCGGGCCGTTACATCCTCCCCCTCTTAAAACAATCGTTCATCCTCGAACAAGTATAGAGACATACCTGAAGTGATGAAAATATGAGGATATGCGCATATCATGTTCGGTCTCCCAAGTCACCTCCTCGACTGGCTGACCCCTCCACTGAACCTTTAATGATGAAATGTTCTTTGGCCTCAACTTTCGAATTTGCCTGTCCAAAATATCGGCTCCTCAACATACGATAAATCCTTGTCCAACTGGACTAAGCTGAAATCCAACACATGAGACGGACTGGCCTGATACTTCTGGAGCACAGAAATATGAAATACTAGATGGACTCCTGCTAGGAAAGCTCATAAGAATCCTCCCCAACATGTCGTAACACCTCGAATGGCCCAATAAACTTTGGGCTCAGCTTTCTCTTCTTTCCAAACCTCATAACACCCTTCATGGGTGACACCCGGAGCAGAACCCGCTCTCCAACCATGAATGCAACATTGCAAACCTTCCGATCCCCATAAATCTTCTGCCTGGACTGGGCTGTGCGAAGTCGATCCTAAATCACCTTAACCTTCTCGAGAGCATCATGGACCAAGTCTGTACCCAATAACCTAGCCTTGCCCGACTCGAACCAACCCACTGATACCAACCCACTAGAGACCGACACTACCTACCATACAATGCCTCATACGGTGCCATCTGAATGCTCGACTGATAACTGTTATTGTAGGCAAACTCCGCAAGTGGCAAGAACTGATCCCAAGAACCTCCATACTCCATCACACACACACGGAGCATATCCCTTAGTATCTTAGTAGTGTGCTTGGACTAACCGTCCTTCTGAGGGTGAAATGTTGTGCTCAACTCCACTCGAGTACCCAACTTATGTTGTACGACCCTACCGAACTGTGATGTAAACTGGTACCCCGGTCAGAGATGATAGATACCAGTACGCCAAGAATCCTGACGATCTCACGGATGTAAACTCAAGCCAGCTGCTCAGAAGAATAGATAGTCATCATAGGAGTGAAATGAGCTGACTTGGTCAACCTATTCACAATCACCCAAATGCATCAAACTTCCGTTGTGTCTGTGGAAGCCCAAAAATGAAATCCATAGTGATCCGCTCCCATTTCTACTTCGGAATATCTAACTTCTGAAGAAATCCTCATGGCTGCTGATGCTCATACTTTACCTCCTGGCAATTTAGACACCAAGTTACATATTCCACTATGTCCTTCTTCATTCTCCTTCATCAGTAATGCTACCTCAAGTCCTGATACATCTTCGTGGCACCCGGATGAATGGAGTACCACAAACTATGAGCATCTTGGAGAATCAACTCACACAAACCATCTTCATTGGGCACACATATCCTGCCTGCATCCTCAATGCACCATCATCTCCAATAGTGACCTCCTTAGCATCATCGTGCTGAACCGTTTCCTTAAGGGCAAGCAGATGTGGGTCGTCATACTGATGCTCCTTATACGATCATAAAGAGAAGATAGAGAGACCACACAAGCCAACACTCGCCTCGGCTCAGAAATATCCAATCCAACCAATTGGTTGGCTAAGGCCTGAACGTCCAACGCCAATGGCCTCTCTGCTTCTGGTATATGCTAAGCTCCCCAAACTCTCCGCCCGGTGACTCAAGGCATCGCCCACCACATTGTCCTTCTCGGGATGGTACAAAATGGTGATATCATAATCCTTAAGCAGCTCCAACCACCTCTGCTAACGCAAGTTATGATCCTTATGTTTTAACAGATGCTGCAAACTCCGGTGATCAGTGTACATCTCACAAGGGACACCGTACAAATAGTGCCGCCAAATCTTCAAGGAATGAACAATAGCTGCTAACTCAAGGTCATGGAAAAGATAGTTCTTTTCATGCACCTTCAATTGCCTGGACGCTTAAGCAATCACCCTACCGTCCTGCATAAACACCGTGCCGAGACCAATCCGCGGCGCATCATAATATATAGTATAAGACCCCAAACTTGTAGGCAATACCAATATTGGGACTGTAGTCAAAGCTGTCTTGAGCTCTAGAAAGCTCTCCTCACACTCCTATGTCCACCTGAACAGAGCACCCTTCTGGGTCAACCTGGACGTAGGTTCTTAATAGATGGGAAACCCTCTACAAATCAACAGTAATACCCTGCCAAACCAAGAAAACTCTGGATCTCCGTAGCTGACGATGGCTGGGCCAACTCTGCACTGCTTCAACCTTTTTCAGATCCACCTTGACCCCATCACTCGATACTACATGATCCAAGAATGCCACTGCGTCTATCCAAAACTCACACTTGGAAAGTTTTGCATATAATTTCTTTTCTCTCAAAGTCTGAAGCACAGTCCTCAAGTGCTGCTCATGATCTTCCCGAGTCTGGGAGTACACCAGAATGTCGTCAATAAACACAATGACGAATGAGTCAAGACAGGGCCGGAACACACTGTGCATCAAGTGCATAAATGCTACTGGGGTGTTGGTCAGCCCAAATGACATCACAAGGAACTCGTAATGACCATACCAAGTCCTAAAAGCAGTCCTCGAGATATCAGGCTCCCAAATCTTCAACTGATGATAGCCTGAACGCAAGTCTATCTTGGAAAACATTCTGGCACCCTATAACTGATCAAAGAGGTCATCAATACGACGCAACAGATACATATTCTTCACTGTGGCTTTGCTCAACTGGCGATAATCAATGCACATACGCATAGAACTATTCTTCTTCTTCTTCACAAACAAGACTGGAGCACCCCAAGGTGACACAATAGGCTGAATGAAACCCTTATTAAGCAACTCTTGTAACTGCTCCTTCAATTCCTTCAACTCAAGAGGATCCATACGATATGGAGGAATAGAGATAGGCTGAGTGATCGGCAACAAATCAATACCGAAGTCAATATATCTATCAGGCGACATGCCTGGAAGATCAGCTGGAAATACATCTGGAAAATCCCTCACTATTGGGACTGACTTAACTGTAGGGTATCAATACTAACATATCTCACATAAGCTAGATATGTGTCACACCCCTTTTCAACCATTTGTTGAGCTTTAAGAAATGAAATAACTCTGTTGGGAGTATACTCCAAGGTACCTCTCCACTCTAAATGCGGAAATCATGGCATAGCCAATGTCATGGTCTTGGCGTGACAATTAAGAATAACATAATGGGGCGACAACCAATCCATGCCCAAAATAATATCAAAATCTACCATACTAAGCATTAATAAATCGGCTCTGGTGTCAAAACCACTAAGAACCACCAAACACGACTAATACATACGGTTCACAATAATAGAATCTCTCACAGGTGTAGACACATAAACAGGAGAACTCAAAGAATCACGGGCTATGCCCAAATACAGAGCAAAATAAGAGGACACATAGGAATAAGTGGTGCCTGGATCAAATAAAATTTGCGCATCTCTACGACAGACCAGAACAATACTTTTAGTGACTGAATCGGAAGCAACTGCCTCTGTATGAGCAGGAAGAGCATAATATCTGGCCTGGCCTCCCCCTTAGGGAGACCCTTACCTCCCCGACCTCCACCTCGAGCTGGCTAAGTAGGTGGGGCAGTAGCTGGTGCTGCAATCATATCCCGAGGACCCGTTGGAGCACGCGGTGCCTAAGAAGTCTGTGGAGGTGCACCCCTCCTATGTCTGGGGTAATCCCTCACCATATGGCGAGTGTCTCCATGCTCAAAACAAGCTCTCAGAGGACGTAGCGGCTATGACTGGCTCGGGCCAGGTCTGTTGGACTGACCGTTAAAAACACCTTGTGCAGGAGATGCACTAGATATTGGTGATGCATAATAAGTCTCCTGGGGCCTAGAAGGGGCCGGAATACCAGTGGCAGCTGGAAGTGCTGAATGAACGAGGCGACTCACATAGCCCCTACCATGACAACCTGCAGTTGGGGGCACGAGTACCACTATAAGTGCCAGACTCTCGAGACCTCTTGGCCTCTCTCCACTCTATCTCGAGCAAGTATAACCTCCAATCTCCTTGAAATACTCACAACCTACTGGTAAGAAGTATCCATCTCCATCTCCCGATCAATACTAAGCCTGATACTAGGGTAGAGTCCCTCGATAAACCGATGGACCCTCTCTCGAACTGTAGCAACCAAGGCTGGTGCATGTCTGGCCAAATCATTGAAGTGAACTGCATACTCTGACATAGTCATAGCACCCTGGCATAACTTTTCAAACTCCGCGCGCCATGCGTCTCTGAGACTCTGGGGGACATAATCCCTAAAGAACATGTCCGAGAACTGAGTCCATGTAAGTGAAGCTGCCTCAGCCGGACTACCCAACTCATAAGCACGCCACCACTAATAGGTTGCTCCTCTAAGAAGGAATGTAGTAAAAGAAACCCAAATCGATTCTGCTACACCTATAGTACGGAGAATACGGTGACACTCCTCTAGAAAACCCTGGACATCTCTCTAACGCCAATCCAATGAAGGTAGGAGGATCGTACTTCTTGTACCTCTCAAGTCTGAGATGTTCCGCCTCAGAAACTACAGGCCTAACCTCGGGCTGAGCTAGAGCCACCGGCTGTATCAGTATAATCTCTGGAACCTGGTCGACCTAAACCTGCTGCTCTGTGGTACGGGCGGCAGGAGTCTGTGCTCCTCCCCTGGCCTGAGATGTGGCAGTAGTAAGTGGAATCAATCCAACCTGAGCCAAGGTGCTGAACATGCTCAAAAACTGGGCTAGAGTCTCCTGGAAGACTGGTGCAACAACAGGTACCTCAGGTGTCTGCCCTCCAACTGGAGCTACTAGGGGCTCTTCTATAGCAGGTCATGCGGGTGCTCTAGCTGCACACGTGCACGTCCTCGGCCTCTACCCCAACCCCGTCCTCTCGCAGCTCTAGTAGGGGGCGCAAGTGTCTGGTCATCTAATCCGCCTGTATATGTCCTCACCATCAGTGAGAGAATAGAAGACAGAAGTTTAGAATTTCGAAGTCAACAATTTCGCACGACAAGGAATTAAAGAAGTGTAATTTTTCCTAATAGTTCCATAGCCTCCCGAAGATAAGTACTGATGTCTCTGTACTAATTCCCGAGACTCTACTAAACTTGCTTGTGACTCACGACACCTATGAACCTAGAACTCTGATACCAACTTCAACTTGTCACGACTTAAATTTTCCCTCCCTATGACATCGTGATGACACCTAGTCTCTACAACTAGGTAAGCCTAACAATTTGTGTAAAAATAGAAATAAAAGTAAAATTAACAGCTAAACTGCAACAGAATAATAAAATAGCTGATAAGATGCCACTCGACATGTAGAAACCCAACACTCAAGTATACACATATGTTTCCCAAAACCCAGTAGTTATAAGTCACAAGCTACCGAAGAAAAACTAGTATCTCTATACCAGAATCTAAGAAAATACAGAAATGAGGTAATAGAAGGGGACTTCGAGGTCTACGGATGCGACATATGTACCTTGAAGTCTTCGTACAACAGCAAGCACTCTCTGCTAATAGCGGGACTGATAATAAGCACCTAGATATACACACAAAACATGTGCAGAAGAGTAACATGAGTATACCACAACGGTACCCAGTAAGTGCCAAGCCTAACCTCGATAGAGTAGTGACGAGGTTAGGTCCGGGCCCTACTAGGATATAAGAATAATAGAGATGATACAATAAAATGAAGGAAAACGGAGAATTTAACAGAAAGAATTCACAGAGAAATAACAACACGACACAATGAGATTACAATAGGGGGCACTCCCGAGATACCCTATCGTAGTCCCAAAAGTAAATATTCAGGGGGGATCTCCCGAGGTACCGCCTCGTAGTCCCAAAAATAAATACTCAACAAGGGATCTCCCGAGATACAGTATCATAGTCCCAAAAGTAAATATGCAAGGAGATCTCCCGAGATACCGCCTTGAAGTCTCAAAGATAAATGTGCAGGGCGATCTCCCGAGGTACTGCCTCATAGTCCCAAACGTAAATATACAGGGGATCTCCCAAGGTACCGCCTCATAGTCCCAAAAGTAAACATACAACTCAAATCGGTGGAGAAAGCAGTTAACCACAAAAATTCTACAGATAATGTTAATACAAATCAAGTAAAGGTAGGAATTCAACTAAACATGCTGCAAAGAGTTCAAATAAGCATTTAAGACACGTAGACATGTGAAACTAGGCTAAACGGGATAACTACACAGGCTAGTATAACTCAATTAAGGTGTAACATGCTATTACTCGGTGAAAAATCATATTTTTACAACAATTAGCCCATGTACGCACTCGTCACCTCGCGTACACGACACTCACATATCATAGAAGCATCACAACAATACCAAATCCTAAGGGAATTTCCCCCACACAAGGTTAGGCAAGCTACTTACCTCAAACCAAGCTCAATCAATCAGTAAGAATGCCTTTTCAACGATTTTTCCGACTCCGAACGACCCAAATCTAGCCAAAAACAATTACATACCATAAATATAACTATAAGAAACTAATATAATTTATGAAATCAAGGCTTAAGCAAGAAATCTGAATCAAGGCTAACATACCATATTACTCAAAAAATATGAATACTCATTCAATCATGAGTTCACTCTACCAATATTATCCAAATCCGATATCAAAATCCGAATCAAACCTCTAAAACTTAGTTGAAGAACTTCCAACCTTTTTCCCCAAATTTCTCAACCAATTTCCTTAATTAAATGATGAAAGCAACTATAGATTAGTGGATTAAAACCATAAACGAGTTAAGAATCGTTACCCAATATCTTTCTATGAAAAACCCTTGAATTATTGCCTCAATCCGAGCTCTCAAAGTCTCGAAATTGAAAATGGAATAAAACCCTCAAACTTAGTCTTTTCTGCCTAGCGATTTCGCACCTGCGGACACTTTGTCGCACCTGCCGAAATTCCATCGCAGGTGCAGATTTGACTTAAGACACCTGGGTCCGCTTCTGCGATCAGCTGGCCGCACCCGCGTGTGAGCACCTACGTGTCTGCTTCTGCGAAAACCTCACCCAGATCGACCTTCGCTTCTGCGATCACTTCTCTGCAGGAGCGGCTCCACTTCTGCGGTCCCTTTGTTGCAACTGCGACCACTGGCTACCCAGACCAGGTCTGCATCTGAGAGCTCCTTTCCGCATGTGTGTTTTCGCACCTGCGGTCTACCCCAGCGCAGGTGCGATGACACCATAAGTTGAAAAACTCAGCAGTTTACACAAGTCCATTTTTATTCGTTAAGCATCAGAAACTCACCTGAGGCCCCTGGGACCCCAACCAAACATATCATCAAGTCCTAAAACACCGTAATAACTTAGTCGAGCCCTCAAAACACATCAAACAACAATTAAACACACGAATCACCCTCCACTTCAAACTTAATAAACTTTGAAACTTTCTTTCAACTTCTACAAACGATGCCGAAACATATAAAATCACGTCTGATTGACCTCAAATTTTGCACACAAGTCATAATTGACATTATGGACCTAGTCCAACTTCCAGAATCAGAATCCAACCCCAATATCAAAAAGTCCACTCCCAGTCAAACTTTCTTAAGAGTTCAACTTTCGTTATTTCAAGAATAATTTAGCTACAGACCTCCAAAATTCAATCCGGCCATGCTCTTAAATCCAAAATCACCCAACGGAGTTAAAAGAACAGGTGAAACTCCATTCTGGAGTCGTCTTCACACAGTTCCAACTACGATAAAAAATCCTAGAACATAAGCTTCTGCTTTAGGGACTAAGTGTCTCAAATCACTCTAAAACCAAAAACAAAATCTCCCCGCAAGTCACATAATCAGAAAAAGATATGGGGGAAGCAGTAAATAGGGGATCGAGGCTAATACTCTCAAAATGACCGGCCGAGTCATTACAAAAAGACGCCTAATATCAGGGGAGTCCAGCTGTACGCGCATGTATTCACATGTATTCGCGTCATGTATTCATGAATACAATAACGACAATCACCTTAAAAATAGGTATGTCCAGACCTTCAAAATACATAAACACATGCTAAAAAATGTATTTATACAAATATATAATGTGTTTGTGTGAATTTGTACAAAATACAATGCATTTGTATCATTGTATGTGACTAAATAGCAAAGAAGAGAAGAAAGTTCGTCGGAGATGGCGTTTTCCGGACAAGACTCCTTGTATCGCTTCATTACCTCTTCCATTACAATTTACAACATTTCCCAATTCGACCCCTTCTTTCTCTTTTGTCTCTTATTTATCGCGCTAAGTATCACGGCCCAAAACCCTAACCAGTCGTGATGGAGCCTAATGTGGTACTAGGAAAGACGACATTTACGAATAATTATAGCACTTTTGGCTAAATGGGTTTAAAGATGTTTAAATACTAATTTCTCATAAGCAGAATAGAAAATTCCAAATTACAACGCGGAATAACAACTCCCAAATCGGGGTGTCACAGAGTACATGAGCGTTTAATGTCACAAGTCTAGAATACACTATCGAAGATAGTCCAAAAACAAAATACAATATAAGGAAATATAGGGAGGAATAAACAAGGACTCTGAACGTCGGGCAGCTACCTTGAAATCTCTCAGAAAGTCAATTGTGCGAAGCAATCAACACCCACCGTGTTCGGGAACACCTGGATCTGCACACGAAGTGCAGGGTGTAGCGTGGGTATAACCAACTCAGTAAGCAACAATATTAAATAAATAGCTGAAGATAGTGATGAGCTACACAATTATAGTTCAATTTTTCAGTAGTCTCAACAAGGAAAATAGGCATGCTTTCAAATCCGGTAATCTAAATCAAATCAGTTTATACATGACAAGTTTAGGTAAAACCCGATGTAAAATCTATCAGAAAATTTCAAAGTAGTGAAAAATGGAAGCTAAGTGCAACAACAATGACATCAAATTCAGCCTCTCAGAGCAACAACCTCTCAGTTCTCTTATTCACTCAAACCTCACCATCTCTCATTCCTCACAGTCACTCATTCCTCTTAGTCGCTCGCACTCAATATATGCCTGCGCTCACTAGGGGTGTGTACAGACTCCGGATGGGCTCCTTCAGCCCCAGCAATATCAAGCCAATCATGGCATAAAATCAACAAAACATGCTGCAGCGTGCAGCCCGATCCCTTAAATATCCTCACATTCAAGCCCTCTATAATGACCTGACGGATCATTTTGAGCTCTAGCGTGTCATTCAGTGTATTGAGGCCATGAGTAGCTTCACTTCAGGTATCATGACTTGCATGCGTGATCGGAATTGGATTTTGGGAAGTTCGGAGTTGATTTGGAAAGAAACTTCTCATTTTGAGAGCTTTAATTTGGAAGAATTGACTGAGGTTAGATCTTTGAGTAAACGACCTCGGAATTAGGATTTAAAGGTTCCAACAGGTTTGTATGATGATTTGGGACTGGTTCGTATGTTCGAATCGGGCTTTGGATGACCCGAGAGCGTTTCAACGTCTATTGTGGAAGGCCGCATTTTGGAATAAACACATAACTTGGGTTGAAGTGCATTTCAGTGTTATCGATGTCCGTTTGGGATTACGAGTTTGGAAATAGCTCGGTATGGTGATTCTGGTTTTGGGAGCATGATCGGAAGTGGATTTGGAGGTCCGTAGGTCATTTTGGAGTCATTTGGCTAAAGTTAGAAATTCGAAGGTTTTTGAGGAGTTGGACCGGAAGAGAACCTTTTGATATTAGGGTTGGATTCCGATTTTGGAAGTTGGAGTAGGTCTATAATGGTGAATATGACTTGCATGAAAAATTTGAGGTCAATCAGATGTGATTTGATAGGTTTCGGCATCGAATGAAGAAGTTGGAAGTTCTAAAGTTCATTAAGCTTAAATTTGAGCGTGATTCATGGTTTTAGTGTTTTTTGATGTGGTTTGAGGCCTCGAGCAGGTCCGTGTTATGTTAT
The DNA here is from genome assembly GCA_005239525.1 of Nicotiana knightiana. NCBI lineage: Eukaryota > Viridiplantae > Streptophyta > Magnoliopsida > Solanales > Solanaceae > Nicotiana > Nicotiana knightiana. Next base: position 47,305 of record ML401581.1, on the reverse strand, counting down.
GTTATGGAACTGGTTCGTGTGATTGGACGGAGTCTCGGGGACCCCGGGTGGATTCCGGGTGGTTAACGGATCGATATTGGGGTTGAGAAAGGCTGAGGTTGCTGTCTTCTGGTGTAACCGCACCTGTGAGGTCTTGGCCGCAGGTGCAGAGCCGCAGGCGCGTCCATTGAGCCACAGAAGCGGAAGTGGCTAGGCTAGCTAGGGACCGCAGATGCAGTCATTTTGCCGCAGAAGCGAGACCGCACCTGCGGAAGAAGAGTCGTAGGTGCGAGATCGAGAAAGGCAGCCTGGGGACGCAGGTGCGGAATTTAATCCGCAGAAGAAAAATTCGCCGAGCTTGAGAGAAACCGCACCTGCGATGGAAATTCCGCAAGTGTGGCTGATGCACCGCAGGTGCGAAGAATCTCTAGGCAGTGTGTATTTTAAGACGAGATTTGGCCATTTTTCACTCATTTCTCACTTTGGTTTGGCGATTTTGGAGCCTTGAATAGAGGGGATTTCATCATCTTCTATGAGGTAAGTAATTCTTGCAAGTATTAAGTTAAATGCATGATTTCATAAGGATTTAAACATGAAAATTGTATAAATTGTGGGGTGTTTGGTAGAAAACCTAGAATTTATATTTTTGGATTCTGACCACGATTTTGTTCATGGATCTTGGAATAAATTATTTATTTGAGTTAGTGAGACTATGGTTGAAGGTTATCTTCGAAAAATTTCAGAATCAGGGCACATGGGCCCGAGGGTGATTTTATTAACTTTTCGATCGGGGTTAGGAATTGTTATAAATTGGATTATAATGAGTAATTGAGTATATATTAATGGGTTTGCATAAATATTGGCTAGTTTTGGAATGTTGTGCATTGATTTGAGTCATCGGAAAGGCGTGGAATGGCGGTTATGGAAGTTCAGAGCGAGGTAAGTCTCATTTCTAACCTTGTTGGAGGGAATTTTCCCCATAGGTGAAATAATTGATTATGTGCTACTATTTGTGAGGGCTACGTATGCACAAGGTGACGAGATTCCATGCGTAGCTACTATTGTACTTAAGTCTGGGTAGTCTAGGACCCGACAACATGTTGTAATTGACTTATTTGTAACCTCTTTGACAATTTAAATTGTTTAAGTCACATCAAGTTATTAAATGGATTTCTAAATAAGCTAAACATTGTTTTTTCTAAATCGTGAAGAAAGAATTGGTTTTTCCCTTGGTTAAGTGTTTCCTGATAAAGTTTGGAGTGATTATTGAAAGTGTGTATCTATGAGTACCTGCGTCGCATGGATGATTCATGAGCGGGGTAACTCTATTATTTATATTGACCGCGTTGCAGGTATGATCCGCGAGCAGGGTAATAGATGCATCTATGGTTCGCATTGTTCGATCCTCTAGTAGTGCACAATTTACATTTATGTTGGACTGGGTCATTTAACCTCGACATTTCTTGCGCATGATATTTGCTGGGTATTTTTTTTGTAATTTGAATCGCTTAATGGTCTAATAATATAAGTTGTCAACTAAAAATGACGGAGACTTGAATTTTTTTACAGGAAGTAAGTTTTTCCTTCCTGTCGTTATTTGTTAATTAATCATGACATCCATGTTTAGCGTATCACTTGATTATGTAAATTTGACCTCTAGCAAGTGTCAAATTCGAACTCTCGTCACTACCTCTTCGAGATTAGGCGGGATACTTACTAAGTACACATTGTTTTCGTACTCATACTACACTTGTTGTGCATTTTTATTGCATAGGCACATGCTTATCTAGTGGCCTCGTTGGGCGCATCGGCTTGGTTGACACGGAGACTTAGGTGAGCTGCATCTCTCGGGATGAACCGCAGCCAGCAGAGTCTCTTTTAAAGTATTGTGATTCTTTTCTGTCCAAATGTATTCCCGACAGTTATCGTATTGTACTTTATTTCCTAGAAATTGCTCATGCACTTGTGACACCGGTTCTGGGATGGTTTTAAATTATTCGGTAGATAAACCTTGTGTATACATCATTATTCATTAAATGAAGTTCATTATTTATTGTCTAAGGTTTGAAAGAATTGATTTTCAAAAACATAAAAAAAAAAATAGAATTTAATTAACTATTTTGTGTTGGCTTGCCTGATAGTGGTGTCCAGCGCCATCACGACCTTTAATGGATTTTTGGGTCCTGACAACATGGTATGAGAGCACTAGGTTCCCTTAGGTCTCACGAGTCATGAGCGAACCTAGTAGAGTCTTGCAGATCGGTACAGAAACGTCTCTACTTATCCTCGAGAGGCTACAGGGCTGTTAGGAGTATTTCCCTTCTTGATTCCTCATCGTGCGGTTTGATTCTTTGAGGCTTATGCCTTCATTTCCTTCCCATTCAATCTTATACGACGCGAAGCACTGGTTATAAATTGGGAGGTGAATAATGGTGATGGTACTACAGATATGGTGCATGATGTTTCTCCTTGCGTAGTTGCTTGGGGCTATTGTCATCGCCTTGCGAAAGGATTTTCTGCTATTTCAGCTCGGTAGCTGTACTTTCGAGAGCTCTGAGGCTATGCACATGTTTCTATGATGCTTATGATCGGTTGTCGCGCAGTATTGATGTGATGGTAGGATGCTTGCCTACGTATCGGGGCCGTGAATGACTTGAAGGGGAGGTTTACTCAGTGCGTGATTCAGAGATTCGGTACTTTATTTTCGATAGAGGAAAGACAATTGGACTATAAATGTTCAGGTTTGGGTTGATAGGGTAGCGAGACTCGGTGCTTTCAGGTGTGGTCGAATTTTCGTATATGATGAGGTATCATCGTCTTTGATTGAATGTGTTAAGTTCGCCGGTGGTATGATCTTCTTAGATTCTCATTCGAGGAAGGATGTTGTGAGATAGTATTGGGGGAGCGGCTGTCAGAGATTGCGAGGTGCGGTGGTTCAGGATCGGACGGATGTTTTAAATGTTGACGGCTCGAGAAAGATGGTCTTCAGAAAGGTTTAAAGTGGTAGCGACCTGTTGGTTCAAGTGATACAGAGGTAGACATTGATCTAAGACAACAACTAAGCAGCAAGGGATGAGGAAGGACATACGGGAAGTGTCAGGCGGTGGTTAAACCTCTATGAGGCCAGGTGTAAAAGCGGAAGTCGAGTAGTCGCTTAAAAGAGTAAGGTTGACCTAACTGGGAGAGTGGCAGAGTAGCATGTGGGTTCAGTGGCAGGACAAATACACACCTTAAGAAAAACTTGGAAGGATTTGGGAATTTTTGTGTACGGTGATTGGGTCTGTGGGTTTGATTAGAAGCATTGACTATTATATGGCGGGGAATTGGGTGCAATAGAAATGGGTTGCTTGGTCCGAAGAAGAATACAACGTAATCTTGAATTTGGAAAAATATGGTCGCACATTTAAGTTGAGTTCCATAAGGGGTGATCGAATTATGTACAGTGGGTGCATGAGAAGGGGCTCAGGATGGGTTATTAGTGTCGTAGTGATTGTGTAGTGCAGCGTCATCGGGAGATGTCGACAGGCGAATTATCCCCGGTGGGCAGGTCAGCGGTCGCGTGGTTGGTGAAGCTTATGCGAATAATTCTACTGGCTATCCAGTAAGAGGTGGAATAGGTGAATATTAATAGAGATGCAGAGTGTTCGTGAAATGCTAACGGAAGGATTTCGAGGAATTTGGCGAATTTGTGGCGCGAGATCAGTTCAGCAATGAAGGAATAATCTCGATGGGTTCCAGAGTTGTGGAATAGTAGCTTCAAGCTATGTGGGAGATTCCCACAATCTGCAGTTGGATGGCATTGTCGTCTATTTGTGAGATTTCTGGTTATTAGCATATTAATGGGTTATTTCAGCTAAGGAAAGAGAACGTAAGTAGTAATTTGAGCAAAAGAATTGGTAAAGGTGTGCTACGGTTGGCTTTATCGGCTCGTGTTCGGGCTTTGGGAAGATTCAGGACTTATGCTTCATTCAGAGGTGATTTACAAGGGTAACGATTCACCGGGTGCTTCATTGAGATGGGTGTTCATGTGCCAGCGGAGCCTTAGAGTTGGTTATATTCGGGACCAAGCCAGAGTGGGTGACTCTCAACAACGGTCCTGGTGAATTTAAAAGGGTTAAAATGCGGTGCCTAAGGATTTCAAGCTCGGGGTATGGTTAAGAATCGAGATTTTGAAGCGGATTATGATAAGAGGCTCGGAATGTTCTATGATATTTTCGTCTTGCAGTGCAGCATTTGGGAGGAATGAGAGAAAATGACTTGGATTCGTAGAGGAATTATCAGAATGGGTGTACCAGTTGAGGATGCAAATGTGCGCTCCAGGAAGGTATGAGAGGGTTCGTGGGTCTGGATACAATGTGGTCTCGTGGAATGGGGTCACTCAAGATGAGTGCGGAGTTAGGTTCGTGATGTAGAATGGAGCTATTTTTATTTCTCAGGCAAGTTAAGGATGAGTCAGATCTATTATCCATGGTTGAAATGGCATGAGGGTGAGAGTGATCAGTCCCTCCAGCGTGGTTAGATTATGCATGTGATTTGGGTGGCGGTACGTGCGAGGCTTGACGGCCTCCATAATTGGTTCTATTTTGGAGTATTCAAATATTATGATCTGTGGTGCATAGGCGTATCCCAGAAGGATTATAGTGGTTTAGACCACTACTTGAGGATTTGCATGTTCTTCAGTTATGAGAATTTACTCGTGTGTTGCAATGGTACTCTCGGAATGAGTTAAGTAAAGAGTTTCTATATGATGAAGTATTTACCTTATTAGTGGTTCAGGGGTTATGATGAAATTCTTGTGCTATCGCGTATTGGCATGCTAGATGTAGTGAGCAGTATGAATTTGAAAGTAAGGATCTAGGTTGCGGTTCAGTATTGGCAAGAATGTCACGAGCTCGGATGAGCAGGAAAGGGATTGGATGTTAGAGTAAGCTGGTATTGTCTTCAGCATCACCTGAGATCGGTGTTTGTGTAAGAGGCTTTGCGTTCCGGTTGCGGATTCTTTATTTGCCTTGAAGCATTTGTATGACCGGTGGTATGGAGGTGCAGGATTTTCACCTGGTATGTGAGGTCTGAGAGTGTATTCCACGGGAAAGATTGTATAAGGGTGACATGTAGTCACTTGATTGTTATGAAGATTTAAACCAAGTATGAAGAATGTGGTAAGATTGCGTATTTGAGAATTTATGCCTGGAGGGTGCTTGGTTCATTTGGTTGTGGATTTGTGGGAGTTTGTCCCGACTATGATGGTTATTCTTGTGTGTTATTAGAAAAATGGGTTATTGTGGACCCAGGTAAGGCTATTAGTCTAGTTCGGTGCGATCAGAGTCGGCTTGAGGTTGTGAATGAATTGAAATATGAATGTGGGCTCTATACCAGGTCAGGTATGTTCATTTCAGCATAACGCTCTTCATGGAGGAGTATTCGGATGATGGATGTTGTTTCGTCGGCTTTTTCATGTAATGTTATGTTGGGCCGTGTGAGTCGTGTAACGGCTTGATAAGTTTCTTATGTGTTGAGGTTCCGTGTAGCGATGGGGTTATGTGAGCAGGATGGCTCTTGAGATTCAGATTATGTATCGCACCTCAGTTGTGCTTGAGTTTTGTAGCGTATGGCGCTATCTGTCTCCCTAGTGTTGGTATTATGCACTTGGTGCGCTTGTGATCAATATTCAGTATTTTGCAGTAATGAGCAATTTAGCTCGGTGTGTATCTCCTCCACGGGTATGTTATTTGGATCGGGTTGCACGCCACAACAGTGTGATGATGAGTGTAGTTTTATATTCTATTCTTTTGTGTGTTTTGTTTCCCCTTTTCTGAGAAAAATTCATATTTAGTTACGTGGGTCGAGTAGTTCCTTCCAGAGTTCATTTTCCTTATGTATCATATTCGAGTTAATAGTTTGCTGGCGTTGTGGCATCATGTGAGACTGTTGGTCATGTTTGGGGTGGCTTATTGCCTGAGCAACTCGTACTGGGTGAGACGAGATTATTGGATTTGGGATAAGTGCAATCGAATTATATGAAGTATATTAAAGAGCAAATACCATTATTTGGTTCAGAATGAAATAATGGTTACTGTCAGGAGTATAGGCTCAAAGATTTGTTGACTCGACAATTGGTTAGGAATTTCTACGCATCTTTTCCGCCGTGGAAGTATTGCGAGAGTTGGAACAGGACTTAGATGAGTAATAAGGTGAGAGTGAGCAACAGATTCGTGGAATGTCAGCTATTGTGACCAGAGGGTGTTATTATGGGCCTGTGATTCATGTGGTGCATGGCGTGAATTCAACAAAAGGGCGCAGTCATATTTTGGTAAATCGTGTAGGGATTTATGCGATGCTCGTATGTTGAAAGCAGACCTGGCAGAGAATTTTGGATGTTGGAATTGGGTTCTAAGCTTATTTGTTTGAGTAAAAGAGAATATCTTCAGATTTGCTCGAGCTAGGGTGCTCAACTGAGTTGTAGTAGCACAGGTAGGTGCACGGGGTGTTCAGCAGTGATTTCAGACAACTCCAACGCAGTTCTTAGCACGTTCGAGGATGAACGTATGTTTAAGTGGGACAGAATGTAACGACCCGACCGGTCGTTTTTAGTGCTAGCACGTCGTTCAGCGGTTTGAGGCCATGAGTAGCTTCACTTCAGGTATCATGACTTGCATGCGTGGTCGGAATTGAATTTCGAGAAGTTCGGAGTTGATTTAGAAAGAAAATTCTCATTTTGAGAGCTTTAAGTTGGAAGAATTGACTGAGGTCGGATCTTTGAGTAAACGACCTCGGAATCAGGATTTGAAGGTTCTAGCAGGTTTGTATGATGATTTTGGACTGGGTCATATGTTCGAATCGGGTTTTGGATGACCCGGGAGCGTTTCGACGTCTATTATGGAAGGTCGCATTTTGGAAGAAACACATAAGTTGGGTTGAAGTGCATTTCAGTGTTATCGATGTCCGTTTGGGATTCCGAGTTCGGAAATAGCTCGGTATGGTGATTCTGGTTTTGGGAGCATTTATCGGAAGTGGATTTGGAGGTCCGTAGGTCATTTTGGATTCATTTGGCCAAAGTTAGAAATTCGAAGGTTTTTGAGGAGTTGGACCGGAAGAGGACCTTTTGATATCGGAGTCGGATTCTGATTCCAGAAGTTGGAGTAGGTCCGTAATGTTGAATATGACTTGCGTGCAAAATTTGAGGTCAATCGGACGTGATTTGATAGGTTTCGGCTTCGAATGAGGAAGTTGGAAGTTCTAAAGTTCATTAAGCTTGAATTTGAGCGCGATTCATGGTTTTGGCATTGTTTTTTGTGGTTTGAGGCCTCGAGCAGGTCCGTGTTATCTTATGGAACTGGTTCATGCATGGTAGCTGCCAACGTCTCCAGGACCTTATCACTCCTTCTACCATTTATTCTTTTAGACAGTACTATATTTTAGTTCATAGTTTTAGACGCTCATGACTTAGTGACACCCCGATGGTTGGGGCTAGCTTCCGTATTTTTATATTAATTATATTTAGAATCGATTTAGTTATGAGAAATTTAAATGATGATATTTTTTTATTAATTTCATATAATGGATTTAGTAGTAATCTTTGAAATAGGCTTGCCTAGTAACACAATAGGCGCCATCACGACCATGTTTGAACTTTGGGTCGTGACAAGGTGGTATCAGAGCCTAGGTTACATAGGTCTCACGAGTCATGAGCGGGTTTAGTAGAGTCTTGCGGATCGATACAGAGACGTCTGTATTTATCTTCGAGAGGCTGTCGAACCTTTAGGAAAACTTCACCTTCTTGAATTCTTATCGTGCAGTATTGATTCAGCTTGAAGTGTAACTCTTCGAATTCCTTCCACGCATTTGTATGCGCACATGTGCGCTCGGTATCAATTGTGCATCGACGGATTGTGATTCCCTGGATGAGGTGCGAGATGTGATTTCTGTGTGTTGATATTGGGCCGGTCTGGAGGACTTGAGGCCGGATTTTTACTGTAGCTTGAGCACTGAGCTGTTGATTGTGTGAGCGCGTGCTTGTGGACTTATATGTCTGGTAGTGTCTCTAATGAAAATGGTGGCTGGATGGTACGTGATGAGTATGATGTGAACGCGTGATGAGTTCATATGATTTGAATGTGACGAGAAGGTATTGTTGAAGGTTTCACCTAATTTTGAGACTCCAGGTACGTTTTTAGACTCGTTCGAAGACGAACGTTTGTTTAAGAGGGGAAGGATGTAACGATCCGGCCTGTCTTTCTGAGAGTTATAGCCTCGTTTCCCCCATTTATGCTTCTTTATGTATTGTTCAGCTATGTTGAGTTGTATCGAGTTGGTAGGCTTGGGTACAGAGTAGTCTTGGAGTGAAACGAGACACTTAGTCTCTTAGTTAGAAAGCTAAGTTAGAAAAGTCAACCGAAAGTTGACTTAGGAGTAAACGAATTCGGATTGGGATTGTTGTGATTCAGTTAGCTTCGTTGGGTTATTTTAGACTTAGGAGTGTGTTCGGAATTTAATTTGGAGATCCGTGGTAGAATTAGGCTTGAATTGGCGAACGTTGGAAATTTAGAAGTTCTTAGGCTTGAATTCGAGGTTGATCTGGTGTTTTGGTGTTGTTTTGGGTGTTCTGAAGGTTCAACTAAGTTCGGTTTATGTTATAGGACTTGTTAGTATGTTCGTACGGGGTCCTGAGGAGTTCGAGTGAGTTTCAGATAGGTTTGGGCTGCGTTGTGATCGTTTTTCTTATGTTTCGATGTCGTTTCTTCAAGCATAAATGATATCATATTGCATAAATGATATCATATTGAACTAATGAGCTCTTATTTCTTTTTTTTTATTGAAGTATTAGAACCGTATCGTAATTACGGATCCGTAGAGAAAAGAATCATCGAATTTGGACATCGTATGACGATTTTATGGTCATTTTACTAAGAATTAGGTTGCCAGATTTTTAAGATTAATTACAAAATTGCCACTGACGGCGTATTTAAAAATCTGCACTATTTGCAAATATTAAAACCTACATATCTCATTCATTATAAGGTAAAATTGAGTGATTCAAAATCCTAACTTAATTAGAATTTGACAAGGAATCCATTGGAGGCATAAAATGTGAGTTTCGGGATTTTTTGGCATGAGAAACAAGGCAGAATAGCTGGCAGAAAATATATAAAACTAGGGTTTGTTCATTCGGTCATATTTTGAGTTGGGGAGCTCGGATTTGGGCGATTTTTGGAGGCGATTTTCACCATATGGATTGGGGTTAGTGTTCTCTAATATTTTTTGGTTATATTTCATGAATCCATCTTCGATTTTGGGATTCGATTGATGATTTCTACGTGAAATTGAGTGAGTTAGGATTTGAGTTTTGGAGAATTTTTAGTGGGGATTTAAGGGACCAAATAGAATTCGATTTTGATAAATTTCATATTTAGACTCGGGAGAGAACGAGGTTTATTATTCTGCCATTTTTGACTGAATTCGAGACGTGGGCCCAAGGGCCGGATTTTTGCCGATTTTGGATTTTTTTACATATTTTATAGTTTTATTGTGGAATTCGATTCATTAGCCTATGTTGATGATATTAATCTGATTATGGTCAGATCGGAGCTTTTGGAGACCGAGTCTAGAGACGAGGGCATCCCGGAGTAGGATTTTACGCTGTTAAGGTAAGTAACAGTTTTAGCTCTGGCTTTGAGGGTATAAACCCGGAGAATTTGATATTGTGTGATTGTTTAGAGGTGATACCCACGCTAGGTAACGGGCGTGTGGGTGTATACCTCGAGGGATTGAGACTTGGTCCATCCCATGAGGCCTCATGGCCATCATCTGTGTTTACATAGTTACTTGTTGTTGAACTCGCCTGCCTTCATGTTAGAGATCATGCTTAGGATTTCTTCATGCTCACATTATTTGTACTCACTCGTACAAATTATGGTTCATGTTAACCTCAGTCTCTATTATTTTGCTGATATGCTGTGATACTTGATGTGGGCTGTGTTCCCTTATTTGTTGTGAATTACGAGGCTGGAGAGATACATGACTGAGTGAGGCCGAGGGCCTGGATGTGAGGATATTAATACCATAGCGCGTGAGCTGTCCGTGCGGATCCAGGTAATGGATACCATAACGCGTGAGCTGTCTGTGTAGCACGTGAGCTTTCCGTGTAAAGCATGAGTTGTCCTTGCGGATCCAGGTGAGTTGGAAGGCGACGATCGTTGATCTCAGGCCGGCTATCGGTGGATATTGCAATGTAGCTGCCAGCATCCGCATGACCTTGTCACTCCTTCTACCATTTATTCTTTTAGACAATACTATATTATAGTTCATAGTTTTAGACGCTCGTGACTTAGTGACACCCCGATGGTTGGGGCTAGCTTCCATATTTTTATATTAATTATATTTAGAATCGATTTAGTTTATGAGAAATTTAAATGTTGATATTGTTTTATTAATTTCATATAATGGATTTAGTAGTAATTTTTGAAATAGGCTTGCCTAGTAACACGATAGGCGCCATCACGACCATGTCTAAATTTTGGGTCGTGACACAAAGAAACTCCCTAACGCTGGTGGTGGGGACTAAAGGGAGCACCAGGATAACTGGTAGAAGGACCTAGCATAGATGAGCCTTGACCCGAAGGAGCACGGGACGAACTCTGAGCTGGAAGGGAACTGAGAGATGACTGGCCTAATGAGAACTGTATGAACCATGGCCGGATGATGCATCACGGTGAACTGGACGAGTCGTCTGAGCATGCCTATAGGGACGATCCCTGCTGTGGTGGAACTGACCCCTAGAAGGAACATCGCTGAAACCACACGATCCACGACCTCTTAGCCTTTCTTTATTCCCGCTCCTGACTGCAAACCATCTCTAGCTACCGAGAAATGTCGACTACCTCATCAAAAGTAGAACTTGATACCCTCTCTCGAGTCATAAGCAACCGCAGTTGATATGTGGGGCCGTCAATGAACCTCCTAATCCTCTCCCTATTAGTGGGAACCAACCAAACTGCGTGATGAGACACCTCAAAAAACCTCATCTCGAATTGGGTCACATATATGCCATCCTGCCAAAGCTGCTCAAACTATCTGCGCAACTCCTCCCTACGAGACTGCAACATGAACTTCACCAAAAAAAGAACATAGAACTCCTTCCATGTAAGTAGTACTGCACCGACCGGACTGTGCCTCTCATAAGCCTCCACCATCTGATGGCAGCCCTAGAAAACTAAAAAGTAGTAAACGAGACTCCACTGATTTCCAGAATACCCGCTGTATGGAGCATCCGCTCGCACTTATCCAGAAAGCCCTGAGCATCTGCTGACTCAGCACCCCTAAATGATGGAGGTCAAAGTCTCCTAAATCTCTCAAGTCTCCTCTGCTCATCATCATCCATAACAGGGACTACCGGGGCTGAGCAGCTACATCCGGCTAGGCTGGTAGTGCCCCCGGTGTCTAGAGTCCTTGCACCACCTATTTGGGTGTACGTGCGGCGGGAGTCTAGGTACCTCCCCCGGCCTGAGAAGTGGTTGTTGCGGATGGAACATAGACCGCCTGAGCAAGACTGGTGCACACAGTTAGAATCAGAGCTAAGGCCTCCTGAAGGCCTAGAATCATGATGGGCACAACTGGTTCCTGAGCTGGCCTCACTGGCTCAACTGTATATGGTACATGCTCCTGAGCTGGAGCGACTGGTGGGTCTACAGGTGCTGCCCTAGTTGATTTATGAGTTGCACCCCTGCCCCTACCACAACCTCTACCGCGAACTCGACCTATCGCAGCCCTAACTAGTGGTACTGGTGGTTGTCCATCATGTTTGGTAGTACCCGTCTTCACCATCTGTGAGAGAATAGAAGAACAAAATTTTAGTCACCATAATCAACAAATCCGCACGACAAGAATACAAGAATGTGAAGCTTTCTAAGGTTTTGACAGCCTCTCGAAGATAAGTACAGACGTCTTTGTACTGATCTGCAAGACTCTACTAAACCTGCTCATGACTCATGAGACCTATATAACCTAGGCTCTGATACCAACTTGTCACGATCCAAAATCCTAACCTGTCGTGATGGTGCCTAACATGGTACTAGGCAAGCCGATATTTACGAATAATTCTAACACTTTTGACAAAAATGGGTTTAAAGTAGTTTAAATAGCAATTTCTCATAAGAAAAATAGAATGATAAAAAATACAGCGCGGGATAACAACTCCGAAAAATCAGGGTGTCACGGAGTACATGAGCGTCTAATGTCACAAGTCTAGAATACACTGTCTAAATTTAAGGAAAGATAGTGAGGAAGAAACAAGGATTGCGAACGTCGGGCAGCTACCTTGAAATCTCCCATAAAGTAACTGTGCAGAGAAATCAACACCCACCGTGTCTGAAAACACCTGGATCTGCACACGAAGTGCAGGGTGTAGCGTGGGTACAACAAACTTAGTAAGTAGCAATACCAAATAAAGAGCTGAAGATAGTGACGAGCTACACAATTATAGTTCAATTTTTCAGTAGTCTCAACAAGGAAAATAGGCATGCCTTCAAATCCGGTAATTTAAATCAAATTAGTTTATACATGTCAAATTTAGGTAAAAACCGGATGTAAATCTCTCAGAAAATTTCAAAGTAGTGATATATGGTAGCTAAGTACAACAACAAGGAGATCAAATGCAGCCTCTCAGAGCAACAATCACTCAGTCCTCCCATTCACTCCAACCTCACAATATTTCATTCCTCACAGTCACTCATTCCTCTCAGTCGCTCGGCGCTTGGCACTCACACTTAGTAGGTGGTGTGTACAGACTCCGGAAGGGCTCCTTCTTCCCAACCGCTATATCAAGCCAATCATGGCATAAAATCAATGACACATGCTGAAGTGTACAACCCGATCCCATAAATATCCTCACAATCAGGCCCTCGGCCTCACTCACTCATTAATCTCTCCACTCTCTCGAGCTCTAAGAAAATATGAAAAAAATCATCCCAAACAACAATAATATGATGTATCAACAAAGAATAATATAGATTGAGATATGATAGGCAAGTAGAATCTAAGACTGAGTGCAAACAACAAATAACATGTAATTCAACATGTACACAGCCTTTATGGTTCCCATTAGTACCAACACATAGCCTAAACATGATTTCTAACATGATTTGTAGTCAAATTTTTTTAACACATGGAGAGGATATAGCTAATCAATGAATTATTCGACTTTGCAGTTCCAAGGAATGGACCAAGTCATAATTTTTACGGTGCACGCTCACACGCCTGTCACCTAGCATGTGCTTCACCTCCAAACCAATCACAATACACATAACATGGGGTTTCGTACCCTCAGAACCAGATGCAGAACTGTTACTTACCTCAATTCGAGGAAAAATCCTTACTCCAAAACTCCTTTACCTCGCCAATGGCTTCCGAACGTCTCGAATCTAGCCACAAACAGTACAATACAATCAACACGGGCTAAGGAATCAATTCCATAAGAAATATACGAAGTTTTAATCAAAAATCCGAAATCGGCTCAAAACCGGCCCCCGGGCCCACGTCTCGAAATCAAACAAAATTCACAAAACCCAAAAGCCCATTCAACCACGAGTCCAACCATATAAAGTTTACTCAAATCCGATATCAAAAACCCATTCAAAACCTCAAAAATCTAGCCTAAGAACTTTTCTTCATTTTCCCCAATTTTCCACCCAAATCACAAATTAAATGATGGAATCAAAGGCATAATCATGAAAATTAACCAAAAATAGATAGGAATCACTTACCCCAAACACCCACATAAAATCTATCCAAAAATCGCCTTCTACCGAGCTCCCAATTAAATTTTGTGTTATGAACTCAAAACCCTCATTTTTGAATCTTTTATTCAGCCGAGATATGCCTTGATCGCGATTGCAGAACATACTCGCGATCGCAAAGCACAACTATGTTTCCCCACAAATTAACCCTACACGAACGCGGAATCCTCCACGTGAACGAGGAATCCTCCACGTGAACGTGGATACCTCCACGTGAACGCGATGTTCTGACCCTCTGACTTATATGATCGCGAACGATCTCACACGTTCGCAATGAACAAAATGCATGGTCTCAGCTCCTACCTCACTTCCTCTTTGTGAACGCGGCCAAGACCACGCGTTCGTGATACTCTACTCTTCTAAGCTACGCGATCGCAACCCTTAACTTGCAAACGCGTAGAGGAAATCCTATAAAGTAACCCATTTAGCCTACGTGATCGCGAACCTTCCCACGCGATCGCGTATAAGGAAACCAGTTAAGTGACACCAACAAACTTCAGCAAAGCTCTAAGTCAAATTTCCAATGTGTTAGCCACCTGGAATCAACTCGAGTCCCTCGGGACCTCAACCAAACATACACTCAAGTCCCAAAACATCATATAAACTTAGTTGAACCCTCAAACTACCTCTGTGATGACCCAAAAGGTCATCCCGTATATTTCTAGCTAATTCTATGTTTCGAGGTCGTGAAAACCTCCTTTTATCTCACCTCGATTTGCATGCACAGCCCCGGGCGTGTAGCCAGGAAGCCTTTATGTGAAAAACTGATAAAAACGATAATTTTGTATTAGAAAATTGAATAAAGTTGACTTCAGTCAACGTTTTTGGTAAACGGACCCGGACCCGTAATTTGACGGTCCTAGAGGGTCCGTAGGGCAATATTGGACTTGGGCGTATGCCCGGAATCAAATTCCGAGGTCCCAAGTCCGAGAAATGAAATTTTTAAAGAAAATTATTTTCTGAAAAATAAAAAGGTTTTTGAAAATGAAATTTGAGGTGAAACCTGTGATATCGGGCCCGTATCATGGTCCTGGAGCCCGGTACAGGTTCGATATGATTTATATGTGTTATCTGTGAAATTTGGTAAGAAACGGACATAGTTTGACGTGATTCGGAGCTTAAATGCAAAATTTGATGTTTAAAGAAGTTTTGAGGAATTTCATTGATTTTTTGGTTTGGTTCGTCCTTTTAGTGTTATTTTATGTGATTTGGAACCTCGAGCAAGTCCGTATTAAGTTATAAGACTTGTTTGTGCATTTGGACGGGGTTCCGGGGACCTCGGGTGTGTTCCGAGTGGACCACGGGTCATTTTTCCCACTTTTAGAACTGATGTATTCTGCCTTCTGATGTCCTTCTGTGCGATCGCGAATAGCCCTTCGCGATCGCGTAGCATTAATGTGGACCACCCCAAAATCCTTCAATGCGTTCGCATGACTCCATCCGCGACGCGGAAGCCAACCTGCCCGTTATACGCGATCGCATAAGATTCTCCGCGATCGCGGAGCACATCTTACACCAGCTTCATTTTCCTTCTACGCGATCGCGCCTCGTTTCCCGCGATTGCGATTCACAAAACACCTGGGCAGAATATAAGTTTGCAAAATCGGGGGTTTCACCATTTTAAATATATTTTGACTTCTAGAACTCGGTTTTGGGCGATTCCTTATGGGATTTTCAAACAAATCGAGTGGGTAAGTGTTCTTTCACTAGAATTAAATATATTTCATGAATTAGTTCTTATTTTTATCATTTAAATTGTGTTTTGGGGTAAGGGGATTGTGGATTTTGAAAGATAACTTCAAAAATGAAAATTCATGATTTGAATGACCAAATGTTATCGGAATTGGATAAATTTGGTATGGGTGAACTTGTATCAGAATGAGTAATAGAAATTCATAAAATTTGTCGGGTTCCGAGGTGCGGGCCAGGGGGTCAACTTTTAGGTCGATTTTTATAAATTTGCAAAGATTGAAACTTTATTATTCAGAATCATTCCTTATACGTTTTATATGTATTTTGAAGTTGTTTTAGTTGATTTTGAGTTGTCCAGAGGCCTTCCCGCCCGAGAAGTCTATTTTTGAGTACATGGTTGTCGTCTTTGATGTAAGTATCTTGCCTAACCTTGTGTGGGGGAATTACCCCTTAGGATTTGAGTCTTCTATGTTGATTGTAGTCCGTGTACGCGAGGTGACGCGCGCATGCTCGGACTTATTTGTGGAAAGTCGACCCTTTAGGAATCTTAGATCCTTATATTCGCCGAGTATGAAGTGTCCTTAGCATGATTGAATTTCCTAATTTCTAGTGTCATCTTTATTTGTTTAAATGTGGAAGTTCTTACTTTTGGATTTACTCCTATTGCCTACTTGACTCCTAATTGACTTATCTGAAGGTTTTATTTCCTTTACTGTCATGCTATATCTTCTTAACTGCGTATCTCAAATTTGCAATTATCTTCATCTCAACCTATAATTGTTTTGGTCTTAAATGAAGTTATGATTATTCTCTGTTGCTTGTCCTTAAGTGGAAATTGTTGAATATTCTCGTAACTGCTCAACCTTAAAGGAAGTTTAGATATTCTATACCTTCGTGACTTGCCTTATATGGAGTTATCGGATTTGTGTTGATTTCTTGTTGTTCACCCGTGTAATTAGGTGCGGCTGTTACATGCTATTTTCCTTCCTTGTGGAGTGATTTCTTAATATGCCTAGCTCTCCTTATTATGTTTATTTCTCGTGAACTAGTTTTGCCTATCTTGTGATCGAAGGTTATTGAGTTGATGTATTAATTGTATTCCGAACTGTTGCCCGTGTTGTTGTTGTTGTTGTACTGGTTGTGGTGATGCACGAGGTTTCTGCCGTGCGGTTGTTGATATGGGGATTTGCACGAGGTTTCTACCGTGCCGTGTTTACTACTGATATTGCACATGCAGCGTGATAAGGCGGGATACGAGATTGAGTGTTGCGCATGTGGCGTGACAAGGTGGGAACATGTTTATGCACGTGTGGCGAAACAAGGCGGGCATATACTTTAATATTGCACACATGGCGTGACAAGGTGGGCTATGGCAGGGATTGTTTATGATAATTGTGTTGGCCTGGGGGCATTCCTTGTTGTTGGTATTGTGTACCTGAACACTTACCGTGTGAGTTCATTCGTGTGGAAATTTATGAGATGAAAATGTACGTGTTTCCCCTTTGTTTTCCTTATGTCTATTGGTTGTTGAAATCATGTTAGGACACCTGCACAAGCATACACGTAGTTAAGTACTATTAATGGATTCAAGACTCCTTGTTGTTGTCAAATATAGATACTCTTGTTGTGCTTACCGTATGGGTGGGAATGACCCAATTGGCACGTGAGTCGTCCGTGCAGTTAGTACTCGAATGAGGGCGCAAGTTGCCAAGTGTTAGGATTCAGATATTGGGACCCGTAAATGATGATTTGTCCGAGGTTCGGAATCTCGTGGAGATGACTATGTATTTGGAATAGAAATGGATGAAGTTGTTGAGTCATTACATGCTCGTGTTGTATATTTACTTGCCGGATTTGTCTGTGATCTATTGNAGTTGATGTATTAATTGTATTCCAAACTGTTGCCCGTGTTGTTGTTGTTGTACTGGTTGTGGTGATGCACGAGGTTTCTGCCGTGCGGTTGTTGATATGGGGATTTGAACGAGGTTTCTATTGTGTCGTGTTTACTACTGATATTGCACATGCGGCGTGATAAGGCGGGATACGAGATTGAGTGTTGCGTGTGTGGCGTGACAAGGTGGGAACATGTTTATGCACGTGTGGCGAAACAAGGCGGGCATATACTTTAATATTGCACAC
>ML401581.1:0-29661 GCA_005239525.1 Nicotiana knightiana | reverse complement strand
ACTCCTTGTTGTTGTCAAATATAGATACTCTTGTTGTGCTTACCGTATGGGTGGGAATGACCCAATTGGCACGTGAGTCGTCCGTGCAGTTAGTACTCGAATGAGGGCGCAAGTTGCCAAGTGTTAGGATTCAGATATTGGGACCCGTAAATGATGATTTGTCCGAGGTTCGGAATCTCGTGGAGATGACTATGTATTTGGAATAGAAATGGATGAAGTTGTTGAGTCATTACATGCTCGTGTTGTATATTTACTTGCCGGATTTGTCTGTGATCTATTGAGTCTTTGTGTTACTTCATGGTTTCCGCTGATACTTATTGTTTACCTTCTTTATCGAATTCACTGTCTTGTTAGCTATATTGCGTAGCCTTTATGTATATCATTATTTCCCTGATTTCTATATTGATACTTGTTCAGTTTTATTAGACAAGTGGGTGTATTGACTAGTCCTCGTCACTACTTCACCGAGGTTAATCTTGATACTTACTGGGCACAACTGTGGTGTGCTCATACTACTATTCTGCACATTTTTGTGCAGATTCCAGGTTTTCGCATAGCCGTCCGAGTGATTGATAGTAGTGCGGTTGCTGTTGTGGAGACTCAAGGTAAAACAGTTTCAGCGTTCACGGTTTCGGAGTCACCATCTTATCTTTTGTATGCACTATTGCACTTATTTCTGAACTGTGGTATTTTAGGCAGTTAGTGTAAATTCTTAAAAGCTTATGACTTGTACTTCCGGTTTTTGGGAATATAAAATGTGTAAAGAATTATTTATTTTAGAAAAGTATTAGATTTGTTTTATTATTGTTGTTATTCCTGAACATTAGGCTTAACTAGTCTGTAAGACTAGGTGCCATCACGATACCCAACGGAGGAAGATTTGGGTCGTGACAAGTTGGTATCAAAGCCCTAGGTTCATAAGTTCTACAAGTCATAAGCGAGTTTAGTAGAGTCTTGCGGATAGGCATGGAGACGTCTGTACTTATCTTCGAGAGGCTACAGAACTATTAGGATAACTTCAGTTCCTTCTTTCCTATCGTGTGAGTTCATTGATCTTGAAGTTTGAAAGTTATCATTCCATTCTCTCACAGATGGTGAGGACGCGAGCTGTAGATTCTGAGGATGTTACCCTCGGAGCAGATGCCGCTAGGGGCATAGGTAGAGGCAGAGGTCGACGAGGGGCACGTGCTGCAGCTAGAGCACCTGCCAGAGAAGCCATTTAGGAGCCGCCGACAGTTCTAGTTGGGGGATCGGAGGCGCCTATTGTTACACCCGGACTTCAGGAGACCTTGGCACAGTTTTGGGATGTGATTGGTACCTTAACTCAGGCGGGATGGATTCTGGGTGCACCAGCTACTTCACAGGGCGGGGGAGGAGCTCAGACTCCCGTCGCCCATACTCCGGAGCAGCGAGATCAGGTTGGTCAGGTTCCAGATGTCATGGCAGCACAACCTGGGATGCCAGTTCCGCCCATGGTTAGGGCAATAGCATATGAGGAGGAACAAATTAGACTCGAGAGGTACAAGAAGTTCCACCCTCCTACCTTCAGTGGATTGGTGACAGATGATGCCCAGGGTTTCCTGGAGGAGTGTCACTGCATTCTTCGTACTATGGGTATTGTGGAGACGAGCGAGGTTTCTTTCGTTATGTTCCAGCTCAGGGGAACGACTTATCAGTGGTGGTGGGCATATGAGTTGGGTAGCCCGACCGAGTCAGCTTCACTTACATGGGGTCAGTTTTCAGAGATGTTCTTGAGTGAGTTTGTACCTCAGTCCCTCCGAGATGCACGGCGTGCGGAGTTTGAGCGGCTGTGCCAGGGCACTATGTCAGTATCAGAGTATGCCGTCAGGTTCAGTGATTTGGCCAGGCATGCACCTAATTTGGTTGCTACAGTTAGAGAGCGTGTTCGTAGATTCATCGAGGGCCTCAGGCATGCTATTCAGTTTAGCATGGCTCGGGAGTTAGAGTCGGATATTTCATTTCAGCAGGTGGTAGGGATTGCTCGCAGAGTTGAGGGCATGCTGGATCGTGAGAGAGATGACAGGCGGGACTATGATAGAGATGTCAGACGAGGTCAGGAGAGAGGGCAGAGAGGTGAGGAGGCCTCGTGGGACGGAGAGATTTACTGGTCCTTATTATGGAGGCAGGGTACGACACGGTAGGGGTTTTATGGGCCAGCCAGTTCAGTTTTCATTGCCTTCTTCGCATGGGGTTTTAGGTACTCATGGGTCTCAGAGTGATCGGGTCGCACAGTTTCCACAGCCACGTCAGCAGAGAGGTTGTTTTGAGTGTGAGGATATCAGCTACAGGATGAGAGATTGTCCTAGGCTACGGGCAGATGTGTTATACCATGGCACTCAGGCTAGTAGAGGGCGCCCAAGAGGGGGAGGCCCGACCCGTTGATGTGTTTCGTATAGTATGCTGGAGGCCGTTGTGCCAGATGTTATAGTACAGGTATGTTTCATTTTGTTACTGAGGGGCAACATTTGTACTTCATTACAACTCTGCTGGTCGGGACGAGTTCCCTTACTGTTGTTTTGTTTATGAGCAAGTTTCATGCTTTGCACTCTACTTTTGTGTTTGCTCCTGTTGGGAGATTCTGCGAGTAGTAGCCCATGTCTATTGTTTGTCTCTATTCAGTATTGAGAGATATGAGACCAGTAGTAAATTCCTGTTGTCCAGTACGGTAAGTTTGATGTGATTCCTGAGTATTTTTGTTTACGAGTTGTGATTTTGATACTCCATCGAGATGTGAGATCAGCTAGCATTATGATTTTTATCAGCTGAGATGAATTAGTGGAGGAATTTCAATTGGCATGATATATTTTCGGTATGTGATTCAAAGTTGAGGGCGAGGTCCTCGTGATATTTGTGATCCAATATGTTTGGACCGGGCTGAGTACCGCAGTGGAAATTGTATCAGGATGGTATCCTTATGATTTGTTCATGTGCTTTAGTTCCTTACTTGTTATGTTGTTGTGTAAGTTAGCATAGATAGAGAGTCGTGCCTGTCGGGCTTGTCTGATAGTTTCCTTATGTGTTTCTCCTTTCATATTCAGTCATTTTCGTTTTGTGCTCCTTGAGTTTTATCTTGCGGGGTGTGAGCCCGGTGGTGTTAGTTGTGGCTTGGTGATTTGGGTGTCAAGGTAGTGAAGTATTCGTGTTTCTTGCTTTATTATAAGTGTGATGAAGGTTGGGAATATAGTTCTATCAGATATGAGGCTAATTGCCAATGCTGAGTTGATTTCGGGCAGCCATTGCGACCCAAGTGTTATTATGAGCCTATGTGTGATGTGCCATATCGTGTGGTCGTTCCTTATGGATATAGTCATGATTTAATGCAGCTGGTTGGGGCTAATGTTGGATGTGGATTTAGAATCGGGTATTTTGGAAATGAGTAGAAGGTCAGAAATTGAGGTATGAGGCTTATCACTAGTATTAGAAAAGCTAAATTGCGGTTGTGGTGGTGTCGTCGGGCTTACGTAGGTTGGGGTGACGTGGGATCACCCGCGGGTGTGTGTTGGAAATGCGCAATCAGTGATTGGATGAGTTCAAAGTGAATCTTAGCACGTTCGAGGACGGACATTTGTTTAAGAGGGGGAGATTGTGGTGACCCGAAAGGTCATCCCGTATATTTCTAGCTAATTCTGTGTTTTGAAGTCGTGAAAACCTCCTTTTATCTCACCTCTATTTGCGTGCGCAGCCTGGGCGTGTAGCCGGGAAGCCTTTATGTGAAAAACTGATAAAAACGATAATTTTGTATTAGAAATTTGAATAAAATTGACTTTAGTCAACGTTTTTGGTAAACGCATCCAGACCCGTGATTTGACGGTCCCCGAGGGTCCGTAGGAAAATATGGGACTTTGGCGTATGCCCGGAATCGAATTCCGAGGTCCCAAGTCAGAGAAATGAAATTCTTAAAGAAAATTGTTTTCTGAAAAATATAAAGGTTTTTGAAAATGAAATTTGAGGTGAAAGTTGTGATATCGGGCCCGTATCATGGTCCCGGAGCCCGGTACAGGTTCGATATGATTTATATGTGTTATCTGTGAAATTTGGTAAGAAACAGACTAAGTTTGACGTGATTCGGACCTTAAATGGAAAATTTGATGTTTAAAGAAGTTTTGAGGAATTTCATTGATTTTTTTGGTTTGATTCGTCGTTTTAGTGTTATTTTATGTGATTTGGAACCTTGAGCGAGTACGTATTGAGTTATAAGACTTGTTTGTGCATTTGGACAGGGTTCCGGGGGGCCTCAGGTGTGTTCCGGGTGGACCACGAGTCATTTTTCCCACTTTTAGAATTGCTGTTATCTGCCTTCTGATGTTTTTCTGTGCGATCGCGAACAGCCCTTTGCGATCGCGTATCATAAATGCGGAACACCCCAAAATCCTTCAATGCGTTCGCATGACTCCATCCGCGATTGCGAAAGCTAGCCTGCCCCTTATACGCGATCGCATAAGATTCTCCGCGATCGCGGAGCACATCTTACACCAGCTTCATTTTCCTTCTACGCGATCGCGCCTCGATTCCCGCGATCGCGATTCACAAAACACCCGGGCAGAATATAAGTTTGCAAAATCGGGGGTTTCACCATTTTAAATATATTTTGACTTCTAGAACTCGGTTTTGGACGATTCCTTGTGGGATTTTCACACAAATCGAGTGGGTAAGTGTTCTTTCACTATAATTAAATATATTTCATGAATTAGTTCTTGTTTTTATCATTTAAATTGCGTTTTGGGGTGAGGGGATTGTGAGTTTTGAAAGAAAACTTCAAAAATAAAAATTCATGATTTGAATGACCAAATGTTATCGGAATTGGATAAATTTTGTATGGGTGAACTCGTATCGGAATGGGTAATCGGAATTCGTAAAATTTATCGGGTTCTGAGGTGTGGGACCGATGGTCAACTTTTGGATCGATTTTTATAAATTTTAAAAGATTGAAACTTTATTATTCGGAATCGTTCCTTATACGTTTTATATGTATTTTGAAGTTGTTTTAGTTGATTTTGAGTCGTTCAGAGGCCTTCCCGCCCGAGAAGTCTATTTTTAAGTACCGGGTTGTCGATTTTGAGGTAAGTATCTTGCCTAAACTTGTGTAGAGGAATTACCCCTTAGGATTTGAGTCTTCTATGTTGATTGTAGTCCGTGTACGCGAGGTGACGAGCGCATGCTCGGACTTATTTGTGGAAAGTTGACCCTTTAGGAATCCTAGATCCTTATATTCGCCGAGTATGAAGTGTCCTTAGCATGATTGAATTTCCTAATTTCTAGTGTCATCTTTATTTGCTTAAATGTGGAAGTTCTTACTTTTGGATTTACTCCTATTGCCTACTCAACTCCTAATTGACTTATCTAAAGGTTTATTTCCTTTACTGTCATGCTATGGTTTATTTCCTTTACTGTCATGCTATATCTTCGTAACTGCGTATCTTAAATTTGCAATTATCTTCATCTCAAACTATAATTGTTTTGGTCTTAAATGAAGTTATGATTATTCTCTGCTGCTTGTCCTTAAGTGGAAATTGTTGCATATACTCGTAACTGCTCAACCTTAAAGGAAGTTTAGATATTTTATACCTTCGTGACTTGCCTTATATGGAGTTATCGGATTTGTGTTGATTTCTTGTTGTTCACCCGTGTAATTAGGTGCGGCTGTTACATGCTATTTTCCTTCCTTGTGGAGTGATTTCTTAATATGCCTAGCTCTCCTTATTATATTTATTTCTCGTGAACTAGTTTTGCCTATCTTGTGATCGAAGGTTAATGAGTTGACGTATTAATTGTATTCCGAACTGTTGCCCGTGTTGTTGTTGTTGTACTGGTTGTGGTGATGCACGAGGTTTCTGCCGTGCGGTTGTTAATATGGAAATTTGCACGAGGTTTCTGCCATGCCGTGTTTACTACTGATATTGCACATGCGGTGTGATAAGGCGGTATACGAGATTGAGTGTTTCGCGTATGGCGTTACAAGGTGGGAACATGTTTATGCACATGTGGCGAACCAAGGCAGGCATATACTTTAATATTGCACACGTGGCGTAACAAGGTTGGCTATGGCAGGTATTGTTTATGATAATTGTGTTGGCCTAGGGGCATTCCTTGTTGTTGATATTGTGTACTGGAACACTTACTGTGTGAGTTCATTCGTGTGGAAATTTATGAGATGAAAATGTACGTGTTGCCCCTTTGTTTTCCTTATGTCTATTGGTTGTTGAAATCAGGTTAGGACACCTGCACAAGCATACACATAGTTAAGTACTATTAATGGATTCAGGACTCCTTGTTGTTGTCAAATATAGATACTCTTGTTGTGCTTACCGTATCAGTGGGAATGACCCAATTGGCACGTGAGTCATCCGTGCAGTTAGTACTCGAATCAGGGCGTGAGTTGCCGAGTATTAGGGTTCGGATGGGACCCGTAAATGATGATTTGTCCGAGGTTCGGAACCTCGTGGAGATGACTATGAATTTGATGTAGAAATGGATGAAGTTGTTGAGTCATTACATGCTCGTGTTGTATATTTACATGCCGGATTTGTCTGTGATATATTCAGTTTTTGTGTTACTTCATGGTTTCCGCTGATACTTATTGTTTTCCTTCTTTATTGCATTCACTGTCTTGTTAGCTATATTGCGTAGCCTTTATGTATATCATTATTTTCCTGATTTCTATATTGATACTTGTTTAGTTTTATTAGACAAGTGGGTGCCTTGACTATTCCTCGTCACTACTTCATCGAGGTTAGTCTTGCTACTTACTGGGCACCGCTGTAGTGTGCTCATACTACTCTTCTGCACATTTTTGTGCAGATTCCAGGTTTTCGCATAGCCGACCGAGTGATTGATAGTAGCGCGGTTTCTG
The DNA here is from genome assembly GCA_005239525.1 of Nicotiana knightiana. Classification (NCBI taxonomy): domain Eukaryota; kingdom Viridiplantae; phylum Streptophyta; class Magnoliopsida; order Solanales; family Solanaceae; genus Nicotiana; species Nicotiana knightiana. The sequence continues at coordinate 22,790 of ML401581.1, read as the reverse complement.
TTGTGGGGACTCAAGGTAAAACCGTTTCAGCGTTCGCGGTTTCGGAGTCACCATCTTATCTTTTGTATGCACAGTTGCACTTATTTCTGAACAGTAGTATTTTAGGAGTTTAGTGTAAATTCTTAAAAGCTTATGACTTGTACTTTCGGGTTTTGGGAATATAAAATATGTAAAGAATTATTTATTTCAGAAAAGTATTAGATTTTATTTATTATTGTTGTTATTCCTGAATATTAGGCTTACCTAGTCCGTAAGACTACGTGCCATCACGATACCCAACGGAGGGAGATTAGGGTCGTGATAACCTCAAACAACATAAAAACACGAGTCGTACATAGATTCAAGCCTAATCAACTTTGAAACTTTCAATTTCTATAAACGATGTCGAAACCTATCAAATCACGTCGAATATACCTTAAATTTTGCACAAAAATCACAATTGCCACCACGCACTTACTCCAACTTTCAAAAATCAGAATCTGACCCCGATATTAAAAAGTCCTCTCCCAGTCAAATTTTCCAAAAATTCACTTTCGCTATTTCAAGCCTAATTTCACTACGGACCTCCAAATCACAATCTGGATACACTCCTAAGTCCAAAATCATCCAACAGAGCTAACATAACCATCAAAATTCAAATCCGGAATCGTTTACACATAAGCCAACATCCCGTCAACTTTTCCAACTTAAGCTTTTCATTATGAGGCTAAGTGTCTCAATTCATTCCGAAATCCTTCCGGACCCGAACTAACTAACACGGTAAGTCATAAAACAACAGTAAAGCACAAAATGTGCATTAAATGGGGGAACATGAATAAAACTCTTGAAACGGTCGGCCGGGTCGTTACACTAAGAATCCTTCTTTCTCTTCAATCCCGCCGTCGCCAAAGGTATCTCCTCCACCTCTTTGTTTGATTATATGTTTACTTTCATGTTTCTGATTTTGAGATTGTCACGCTTTCTTTCATAATTTATTTCTCTTTCGTGTATCTTTGATTCGGCCTATTTTGCTCGAAGAAAGAGAGAGAAGAAAGAGAGAGAGAGAGAGAGAAAGAGAGAAGAAAAATCTTGAGAGGTTAATTTAAAGAAAGAGAGCGGAAAAACATAAATAATGCATTTCATGTCGTATTTCATGCCTCAATGGTAGTATATACCGTAAATATATATTTTTCTATAAAATATAAAAGATAGTTTTAGAAAATAATATTTTAAAAGAATTTTGATTTATAATAATTAGGGTGTATACCTTTGTTATAGGAAGTAAAATTTCCTATTTATTATGCAGTTCCTTATTGAATATAAGTATATCAATCCTAAGGATAGAGAAATCACCAAAATTCAGATTATTCTTTTTTTTTTTTATCAAGCATAAGGCATAAAACACTAATATTTTATGCCTTTTCTCACGAGACTCAAAATTCATGATAAAAGGTAACCAATTATTAAATAACATTTAAAAATAAATATCATATTTCTTACGATCTCAAAAATATATATATATATATATATATATATATATATAGAGAGAGAGAGAGAGAGAGGGGAGGGGGGTCAATCAATGAAATTTTATTTGACAATAGAGATAACAACTATGGCCACTAACCATATGATATTACTATTTACTACTCATATATGAAGTTTTAAACTATGCAATAGAGATCACCACTTTATAAATACCTTTAACCCTATTCCTCAAATATTTAAGGCACAATGGGGTAAGATGGGAAAACTTTAACTCAAAATTAGTTGATTAAAAGAATAGAACCTAACATTGATGCCATCAAACTGTTTCAATATCTTCAAGAAATAGTTGATCAACCGTTGCATCCCCTAGGGGATAATTCAATTCATCACCTGATATTGAGGCCATCAAACCATTTTAATATTCGCCAGTTGATCTGATTCGTCTATATCATTGTATAAAGGGAAAATACCAGCTATATTTATTTATATATAACTTATTATAAAAATTGGTCAATTTATAAAATATTACTAATATTAATCATTTAGTTATTTGTAGCAAAAAAATGTCAATTTTTTGCTTTCTTTTGAGTGGGTGTTATTAGAATAGATTGTGTACATGTTAAGGAGCTTGAATTTAAGTTTTGGGATAATTTGATGGAGTTTTGAGGTGATTTCAATTGAAAATTCGAAGTAGAAGATGAACATGAAAAAGATGATAGGAGTATCACACCGTGTATCATATATGTATCATATTTGTATCAAATGTGTATCACATGTGTATCACATGTGTATCCATATATACATGTGTCGCGTCCCCTTTTCCCCAAGCTCCTTTCGGGGCCGGTTGAAAGGGTTTATGACATTGGTTGAGACAACTCGTTCCTTTTGGGAAAGGGGTTTGCATATTTTGAAGAGTCGCCACCTAACAATTTTAACGGTGCGTTAGGGAACCTACGGGGTTCAATTACAACTACGTTACTAACCAGAGATTGGGTAAGAGCTTGAAATTATCCTAAGGGGAAGGTATTAGGCACCCCTCAGGATCCACAAGTGTGGTTCCCGACCAAATGGATTCTGTTAATTTGTACGGCTTAGCAAACAAACAAATAAAGGCCCAAATAAGAGGGGATTTAAGTCTTAAGCATGCAGATGTTTGAAAATAGCAAAGAAGGTTAGATTTTGAAAGGATTACGATCTAAGCATATAAAAGATATCCTAGGTTTATAATAATATGGATCACATCAATGCAATACCCGGTAATCACTCCTCGAAGAGGGGCTACATGTGGTATTAGCGCATCGATCATCATATCCATATTCTACACTTTTCCACCCCGTGAAAGTAACTAAATAAAGTGTTGGTCTCGACCTCTATTGCATGCTGTTACCCGTCCCTTCCTATCAGTCCCCGAGGAAATTAGGACTCCTATCCTAAAGGAGGTGCTAGGCAGACCCTCAGGTTTTAAAGGTGAAAATGTTAAGGTGACATATAATAAACAAGTAGGACTGCAGATGAGGGAAAGAATGGAAAGCAGATAAAGGCTCAAGTATTACTCCACACACAGTACACATAAACAACATGTATCATACACAACTAAGGTCCATATTAATTCAGAATCCTAAAGCATGGTATCTACGTGATTTTAAAATGTCAAAGAAACAGGCCTTTTATTTCATAACTCAGAGAGGAAGTCCTAATCAGCCTTGCCTATTGATTTTAGCATGCTGACAGTTGAACACTAATCACAAAAGGACAATTCTGGTTTTGTTTCTTTATGGGTGATTACCTAAGACATGCCTAGGTGTAAAATAACATGCAGCAGTAGTTAGACTAGGTGTTGTTAAGCGAGTATGAATGAAATCCTAAGACATGGTATCTAATGCACAGGTAGGGATGCAGAATACAAAATCCTAAGTAGGATTTCTAAATGCACAATAATAACAACATTAAGCACGATTTCAGAATATACAAGAGTGGCAATTTATTTTAGTGTCGTTTATCCTAAACAGGATCTCTAAGTGCACATAGCAATATGAAACATGATTGCAGAAGATACCAATTATTAACATTATTTACCCTATCACAGAACTTTTCTAAGTGATGAATGACAGTACTGAAACAAGATGCTGAAACAGTGTTCATAAAGCCCAAATAGCATGATTGCATGATATGCTTTGCACATATTGATCCTAAACATGATTCTATTGCGCAAATAAGGAATGTAAACCTAATAGCATGGTTTCTACCCTTTAATATTTATAAAATGCATAACTACCCTTTTCCCTTTGCACTATACAACCCCAATAGTTGTTTACAAATAGTTATTACAAGCCATTTGTATGAATTACATAACTAGAAATAAGAAAACAAGAAGTTAACTATAGGGAGCCTTCATAATAGGCCCAAATATCCAGGTCATCAATGCCAAGTGTTGTTTCACAACCTTTCTCATAATCCGGGTGTGTCAGAGTTTCCTGAGGACCTCAAGGGCTCCCGGGCAGTGCTCACACCCAGATTTCATACCCAAGATAGAGTAAGTGCAGTATGGAAAAGCCAGCTCTTGTATGTCAAAGTTCAGAGGCAGCTCAAGGGTCCCAAGGCAATGATCACACAAAAGGGGCAGAACCTAAGGGAGTCTAAGAGTATAGTGAGAGTGCTCGACATAGTTTTGAGGAGTTTAAGTAGGAAAACAGTTTTGAAACAGTTTTGAAAAAGATGAGAGACTTAGTCAAAATAGTTTTTTTTTTCATAACAAAAGGTTTAACTGATGAAAACAGTTAGAAAGAACACCATTCTCAAAACAAGTTCAGCATCACACAACAGGACCAAGAATGGTCCAATAATGACAAGCAGGGGTATGGGACTTGAGGGACAAATACATAGAAAGTAAGGGTAAGCATGTAGCAGGCAGAAACACATATAGGCATGCAATCAGGAGCTCCTAAGGGTTCAGAGAATCAGGGGTACAATAAAGTACCGGATTAGATTAACATATCAACACCAAACAACTGAGACTATGATCACTAATGTACCAATCATAGGCATGTGGATTCACATAAGAAACAGGTGCTAAGTATACAGAAACATGCTGGTCATTGACAAGTAAAGCATAACTTAACAGGTTGAGGGGATTCAGGATCTTAGTTACATGTTGAACAACAGAATAGGAAATAGAAGCAGATTAGAAACACAATAAATTGCAACAGTAATAGAAACATGTTGGTTTGAGGACTCAAATCTGAAATAGAACATACCAGTGAAGTGAAGAAAGCAGAAACACAAAGCAGAAATAGGAGACACACAGTAGTTAGCCTTGGCTTGCAGCCGGCTAACTTCGAATAGTAGCAAGTAGCACATAAGAGAGAATAGAGAGCAAGTTTTAGTTGTGTGAGAGAGAGAGAGCTGAAATAATTAGTTCCTGTCTGTGTCTCCTTTGAAAACCAAGAAGACTGTGTATATATAGTTTTGAAAACTGTGGTAAATAAGGAAAAAATCAAAGTCATGCAGTAATTAAGGAGACTCATAATCAATTAGTATCAGAACAGTATGGGTACTCCTTTAATTAAGGGATTCAAATTCAAACGGAAAGGACAAGGACCAAATAAGGAAAGAAACCAATGAGTAACTGGGCATACAAAATAAATAAATAAATTCAAACATAATAAGCATAGAGTGATCAACTAGGGCTAGGTTCATAAAGTTTTAATTAAGGAAAAACACATATGAATTAGTTTGACAGCATAATCGATTATAGAAAGATAAGGAAGGAAATAATTTAAAGGCTGGAAATCAGTAAGGAAACCATCATACAAGATGAGAGAGGTATCAATTACAGGAAACTAATATCAAATTAAAGGAAAGTATCCCAAAGGAACGGGCCAATCGTAGCATAAGCAACAATAGGGTAAAAGAATCATGCATTCGAATTAACATATAGTAAATGATTGAGGGAATTAACAGAATAAACATGCTATGAGCGGAAGAAGCAAAAATCAGACACACTGATGAACAAAATAAGGTAAAATCACAGAGAATCAGAGATTCGATAATCAGAGAATAACATTGATTAAGGGGAATAATATAGACTTTCGCGAACAAACAAATAAACAAGTTTCAAGCAGGCGGAACCAAGTCGGAAACTCTAGAGTATCACAAAATACTTAAATTAATCAAGACATGTTCATGAGAATCAAACATACAGACAAGTCGAACGAGCATACAGTAAAGACAAACTCATAATTTAGGATTAAAGCCAAAATATTAGGGTTTTCAACATAATAGGTTAGGTTAAGGGAGACCCTAACGGAAATCGTTTAAATACATCAAGAATCATAGAGTAACACTTGAAATCAGAAAATCGTTTTCGAGGAAAAAGATTTTTTCAGAAGCCCTAGTTATGAAGATGAAAAGTTATTTTAAAGAAATAGAAAAACCTTTGAGAAACATAAATGAAAGCTCATAATATACATAGATCTAGAACAGATCTAAAAGAAACCAGAAAATCTTGAGATTTAAGGTTTCAGAGAACCCAGAAGACAAGAAAAACTTAAAATGTCGCCGTCTTTAATCGGAAAAGTCACGGATCTTACTCAAACGGCCAGAGGTGGACGGAAAAGTCATGAGGGACCATGGGAGGAGTTGAACCGCTCTAGGTTCACCTAAGGGCCTCAAGGTATCATTAGACCGGTGTGGGGTGAAGCATGGGCTATGAGATGATGAGAATCCATGGTTTCCGGCAGGGGGAGTGACCGGAGAAGGTGACAGTGTCCATCAGAGATTGAAGTGATGGGAAGATTCTAGAGAGAACCTGGAGATAGAGAGAGAGTAGAGAGATGTGTGTGAGGGGAGTGAATGAGAGATGTGGGGTAGTCGTCTAGGTCTAAATAAGGAAGGGAGAGATCTGGACCGTTGATCAAATTTGATCAACGGTCAAGATTGACTCTGAGTTGGACTAGGTAGATATTGGGTATTGGGCTTGATTAATTGGGTTAGGACCAGGTTTGATTTAGGCTAGGATTTAAATAAAGATGGATATTTGTTAAATACCCTTTAAAATTAGATAAAGTAATTTAATAAAAAATAGATACTAATTATATAAAAACTGAAATTAAGACTAAATAGGTGAAATAAAGGTAATTAACTTGCATTTAAAATATAAATTTGGCTAATTATCGGATTAAATAGTATAGAGTATACAATTAGGCTATAATTGCAAAAATTACTACAATTATAGCTAAACGCCAAATTGGCTAATTTGTGAAATAATTAAATACTAATAACATAAAAAAAAATGATATATTGAGCTGGGAAATATTTTGAAATTATTTATAATACAATTTATGAATAATTATTGAATATAAAAATACTGAATAAATTGGAAAAGAATTAAGTTAAAATATGAAAAATTACGGAAAAATACCAGTTATTATAAAGAGTGATTTTGAAGGTATATATGCAAATTTTAAAATAGTTTGAGAAAAACTTGGGTATCAACAACTGCCCCTCTTTACCCTGGAAGGATGAAAGGGTTGTCGGGTAAAGATACGATGGCCAATTTTGACCGAGTGGAAATAGCTTGAAAGGTTCAGGCCGCACCCTGGTTTCTGAGCTACCTACATATCCCTGGTTTTACAGGAATCAGGCCGTATGTAGTTCAGGAGCCATCAGCGAACCATAACGATGGAGCTTTTATAAGAACAGACGCAACATATAGGGTTGATTGAATAAACGGCTTATGGGGTAATTAGGAGAACTGGCGCGGGACCGCACCTGCCATGATGGTTGTTGTTTGCCGGGTTACCTACAAATGAGTAATACAAGCATATCGTGCGTAATTTAAACATGATGCAAATTTCCGTTGGACTATGAATGTTGTCTTTGGACGGTTAAGGATGACATCTTTAGACCATGATGTCCTGGGCCATGAATTGCTTGATGCAGGATTTGCAGGCCATGAAATGATGTTCTAGGTCCATGAAGATGGTGCCTCTGGACCATGATGCTTTTGAATAATGATATGAAAACTGATAAAAGAGATCCTCAGGTCTTGACATGGTGTTCTCGGGCCATGAAGATGGTGCTTCCAAACAATGACGCTTTTGGATAAGTTGGCGATATTTCAGCCAATGAAGATGCAATAGTATGATGCTGACAAGACAGAGCTTAGTTTTGTGAATTAAAGGGGCAGAGCTTAGCCCAAAAGGAAAGCGCAGTAAATAATGATAGAGGCATTGGTTGCTTTTGAGAAGTAAATGGGAGGCAGCGTTTAGCCTCGGAAGGCAGAATGGTAGCCTTATGCAAGATCCGAATGCAGATGGAGGTAGCGTTTAACCTCGAAAGGCAGAAAGTTAGCCTTATGCAAGATGCGAATGCAGATGGAGGTAGCATTTAACCTTGGAAGGTAGAATGGTATCCTTACGCAAGATGCAAATGCAGATGGAGGTAGAGTTTAACCTCGGAAGGCAGAACGGTAGCCTTATGCAATATGTAAATGCAGATGGAGGTAGCGTTTAACCTCGAAAGGCAGAAAGGAAGCCTTATGCAGTATGCGAATGCAGATGGAGGTAGAGCTTAACCTCGGAAGGCAGAAAGGTAGCCTTATGCAATACGGGAATGCAGATGGAGGTAGAGTTTAACCTCGGAAGGCAGAATGGTAGCCTTATGCAAGATGCGAATGCAGATGGAGGTAGCATTTAACCTCGGAAGGCAGAAAGGTAGCCTTGTGCAAGATGCGAATGCAGATGGAGACAGCGTTTAGTCTCGGAAGGCAGGAAGGTAGCCTTATGCAAGATTAAAGGAAGGATAACAGAAATTCTTAGATAGTGTTAAATTGCGGTAGAGCATTGTGATAATGAAGCATCGTTTGTGCAGATAATAAATGTTGGAATGTGCGACTGGTTTGAGGAATGATGTGTGTCCTTTGAGCGGATAATATGTATTGAGACTTTTGCAATTTTTGTGCCTGCATCCAAAGAAAGATCGTGAGTTTTGTAAAGGGGGAAGATTAGTTCGCATTCCCGCTGGCTCTGCTTGGCTCGTTTGCTTGATCATGATGATATTGTCTATATCATTGGGGTAGCGTTCACTAAACAAGCTGTTTCAGAAAAATAAATATGCATGATTTTGTAAAAGTACAATATATAATGTAAAATAGTTTTAGATGAACCGACGACGTGACACGGTTCGATACATTGCAACCTCTCCTGCTGCGGAATTTTGAGGGTCCTCCTCAAAATTCTATCCCGGTTTGCTGGGTGGACGCCTCTAACTACTGCTCGTGCGGCGATTGGCTGAACTTACTTCAGAATTTTTAGGGTCCTCCTCAAAATTCTGCCCTAGTTGGCTGGGTGAATGCTTGTGGACTGTTGCTCGCTTCAGAATTTTGAGGGTCCTCCTCAAAATTCTGCCCCAGTTTCCAATTGCGGGGGAAAAATAGATTTTTATTGAACTGTGACCGAACCCATAGGGCTGCCTACATATCCCCTCTTAAACGGGAATCAGGTCAGGCGTAGTTCAATTTACATTGTTGACAAAAACACATAGAGTTACACATAGTAGCGCTTGACTGCATCTGACTTGATCGGTTTCTGCCAAACTTCTCCGTCCATTTCTGCAAGTATGAGCTCCTGTCAGCACTCTATGAACCATGTACGGACCTTTCCAGTTGGGAGAGAACTTCCTCTTTGCTTCATCTTGATGTAGAAAGATCTTTTTCAGCACCAGTTGCCCCGATGTGAACTGTCTTGGTCTGACCCTTCTTGATTTTCAGGCTCATGTCTGGCTTGAATTTCTTGAGTTTTTGCTTCACTGGCGAACACATTGGATTTGTAGGTAACTTATGAGCCACTATGGATGTGCTCAACCCTGTCATATCATCGTATGACCATGCAAATATATCTTCATACTCTTTCAAAAACCGAGTGTACTCCTCTTTCTCTGACGGTGACAAGTGGATGCTGATGCGTGTCTCCTTGACGTTTTTTGAATCTCCTAGGTTGATACTTTCAGTCTCGTCGAGGTTGGACTTAGGTCTGCTCTCAAAGTTCTCAACTTCTTTGAAAATCTCGTCAGGTATGTCGTCTTCGTCTGAATCAATGTCCGTTTGCTGTGTTGTCTCATTGCATGTCACAGTCATCGGTTCATCAAGACAAGTAATAGTAATGTTGTATAAATAAAGTAATGAGAGAAAACAATAGCAATAAATATCGGATTTGTAAGAGAAATTTAGAAGATGCTTTGATGAATTGAATAACTATTTTAAACATTGAAGATCTTATTGCAGAAATTGAAAAATGCAGCAAAAAAAATTATTTAGTAAATAAAACAGTAAATAATGCTTGTTTTAGCCTTGCTACCCTGACGCTCGTCGGGCTTTGGTCATCTTGATAGAGCAGTTCTTGATATATGTCCCCTTGCTTACAGTCTGTATGGAAGGGCCTTCCTCCCCCTCCTCCTCGAGAACAACACAGCAATCCATATCCTCGTCCTCTAGGAACAAACTACTCATCGCTGCAAGTGCTTCTTCTTCGTCTGATCTGTAAATAATGTCGGCCTGCTTGAAAGTATGCTCAAGATAAGGTATCGGCTTCTCCAAAGGGTAATAGGGACCGCGCCAAGGTGGTGACCAGTTTTTGAATTACTGCCAAGTGTACTCATACCCCAGACCGAAAGTAGTACCATGTTTCTTGAGCTTTATGGGCTTCGTGATCCCTTGGAGGTTCTTACCAAGGCCTTTTCCTGCCTCATATCCTCTCCAGTTCAGGATGCTCTCAATCTTGCTATCCTACCACTTGTCCTTGTCGATAGCATTGACCCGCACAATGTGGTGGTAAGTTCCCCCGCCTATCATCCTTTTTCTGTCAATCACCGGAATAGTTTGAAGACTATAAATGGGGTTGCTACCATCACCATGGATAATCACCTCTTGGTGGTTCCACTCGAATTTTACCGCCTGATGTAGCGTTGACGCTACGGCCCCAGCAGCATATTCCCCTCAGCGTCCTCAGATGGTTGAATCTGGACTATGATCAGTTTGAGAGTGACTGCAGGTTTCTTTGGGTCATCGCCTTCTACGATCAACCCGATTGATCCCTCGAGATCCCAATCATCTTCTATTTCAATCATATGGATACCTTCACTCTTATGGTCTGGAAAAAGATTGTTGCGGACGTTTGGAGCGGGGTCTTTTGCCACAATAATCTTGTTGTCAATGAGAGCCTGCATTTGGTCCTTCATAGAGCGGCATTCTTCGATGGTATGTCCTTTCATGCCGGAATGGTATGCACAGGATTTGTTTGGGTTAACCCACTGAGAAGGGTTCTCAGGGGTGGCAGCAGAGATAGGTGTAACGTAACCAACAACTTGGAGGTTCTCATACGGCTGGTCAATGGGCTCGACTATGGTGGTTTATTGCTTTGGAGGGCGGAGATCAAAATTGGGACGAGGTCTAGGGAAGTTTTGGCGTGCAAGGGGTGATTCGTAATGGGATGGCTGAGAATTGTAATTGTGGTAGATAGGAGCGGTTTGTCAGTATCTGGGCGAAGCAGGTTCATATGTGGGTGGCGGAGCTTGGTAGGAAGGTGGTGGAGCTTGGTAGTTCGGTGAGGGTGCTTGGTAATTCGGGGTTGGCTGGTATGTGAGTGGAGGTGTTGGATAAATTTTGTATTTGAGTGGGGACTTGGTTCTTTGTGCAACCATTACGGCTCCCACGTCTCTCTTCTTAGGCATACCACCGGACTGTAAAGCCTTGTTAGTGGCTTGCAAGCCTTCAAAATTTGTAACCATACCGCTTTTAATACCTTATTCAATCCGCTCACCCAATTTGATGATGTCAGAGAACTTATGGCCTTCAATCATCATCAACCGTTCATAATATTGGGGTCCTGAGCCCGGACAAACAACTTGTTCATCTACTCTTCCTCTAGAGCAGGTCTGACTATAGCGGCTTTGGCCTCCAGTGAGTAGCATACTCGCGAAAGGTTTCTGTGGTTTTCTTCTTCAAATTTTGAATGTAGAACACATCTGATGCGTTCTCTATATTGAATTTAAACCTGTCCATAAAGTCAGACGCCATGCTTACCCAGTTTGACCATTTCTTGGGGTCTTGGCTGATGTACCAAGACAGTGCATCTCCCTTCAAACTCCTCATGCACAACTTCATGCAGATTCTTTCATCCTTCCCAACGCCAACCAACTTGTCGCAATAGGTCCTCAGATGGACTCTTGGATCACCAGTACCATCAAACATTTCGAACTTTGGAGGTTTGTACCCCTCGGGAAGTTTGACATCAGGTTGTATACAAAGGTCTTCATAATTCAACCCTTCAATTCCCTTGGTTCCTTCAACACAATGGACTCGGCTGTTCAGTTTCTTAAGCTCATCGGTCAGGTTCTTGATAAGTAAGTCCTTTCCATCAGACTCAGATGCCTGCGAGATAGGCGGAGTGGAGTGGATCATGGTTTTCACATAGATGGGATTGTTATAGGTGTGAAAATGGTCCTTTGTGGGGTTTTGAGGTCTGGGATGAGTAGTGGAGTGTTATTTGAGGTGTGGCAAGCATTGCACTGCGTCGGGAGAGTTTGGTTCTTTGGGGTAGGGCGTGATTGTGAGGTGCGGGATGATTTTGTTGTCTTGGGATATCTTGTGGAGGTCGGGGTTTTGAGCATTTGGAAGGTTGACGTCGGGGACGTTGAGGGAAAATGAGAGGTTGGCTAGATTCCGGACTTGATCGAGTTCTTCCTGAAGCTTCAGCAATTTCTGTTCAAGTGGTGACATGTTCCCATGCAGGACCTGAATACCTCGACCATCAGTGGCCTCTACCCTGTAACGACCCGATCGGTCATTTTGAGCTCTAGCGCATAGTTCAGCGGTTTGAAGTCGTGAGCATCTTCGTTTCAGGTATTATGACCCGTGGGCGTGGTCGGACTTGAATTCCAGGAAGTTTAGAATTGATTTGGAAAGAAAATTCTCATTTTAGAAGACTTAAGTTGGAGAAATCAACTAAGATTGGAATTTTGAGTAAACGACCTCCAAATAAGGATTTGAAGGTTCCAGCAGGTTTGTATGATGATTTCAGACTTGGGCGTATGTCCGGATCGGGTTTTGGATAACCCGAGAGCGTTTCAGTGCATATTGTGGAAGTTAGCATTTTAGAAGAATTTCATGAATTTGGGCTTGAAGTGCATTTCTGTGAGGTTGATGTCCGTTTGGGATTTCGAGTCTGGGAATAGCTCTGTATGGTAATTCTGGTATTAGGAGCGCGATCGGAAGTGAATTTGGATGTTCGTAGGTCATTTCGAAATCATTTGTCTAAAGATAGAAATTTGAAGGTTTTTGAGAAAACCGACCGGAAGTGGAAGTTTTGAAATCAAGGTTCGAATGCGATTCCGCAAGTTGGAGCAGGTCCGTAATGTTGAATATGACTTGTGCGCAAAATTTGAGGTAAATCGGACGTGATTTGATAGGTTTCGGCATCAGATGTAGAAATTGGAAATTTCTAAGTTCATAAAGTTGGGATTTGGGTGCGATTCGTGGTTTCGATGTTGTTTGATGTGATTTGAGGCCCCGATCAAGTCCGCATTATATTTTGGAACAAGTTGGTATAATTGGACGGGGTCCCGGTGGCCTCGGGTGGATTCCAGATGGTTAACGGATCAGTGGTTGAAGTTGGAGAAGGCTGAAGGTTGCTGTCATGTAGTGTAACTGCACCTGCGAGGCTTTGACCGCAGGTGCGGAGCCGCGGGTGTGGCTAAGGGCACCGCAGGTGCGAGTTCTGGGATGGAGCTGAAGAGGCCGCAGGAGCAGAAGATGGGTCGCACCTGCGGAAGCATAGGTGCGAAGAAGGGACCGCACAAGCGAGGGATGCTAGGTTGAATCAGAGTCGCACCTGCGATGGAATTTCCGCAGGTGTGGAGCCACAGGAGCGGCTATTGGACCGCAGGTGCGAAAGGAGGCCTAGGCAGAATGTTTTAAAGTCGGGTTTTTGTCATTTCTCACGCATTTTTCACTTGTCATGGGAGATTTTGGAGAGCATTTCAAGGGGGATTTTCGTCAGGCATCAAGGTAAGTAAATTCCTTCTGTTTGTAAGATAAATACAAGATTATATGCATGGATTAGGCATGGAAATTGGTAGGAATTTGGGAAATTTTTTAAGAAACCTAGAAAATGTAAATTTGGAATTTAGCCACGAATTTGAGTATGGAATGTAGAGTAGATTGTATGATTTAACTAGTAGGGCTATGGGTAGAATGTATCTTCGAGAATTTCGGATTTCCAGGCATGTGAGCCCGAGGGAATTTTGGTCATTTCTCCGAGCGAGGTTGGGAAAGTATATAATTTGAATTTTTTGTGAGTATTAGGATGAATTTTCACTGCTTTGCCATTATGTGTTAGTTTCGGAGCGTTGTGCGTCCGTTGGAGTCATCGGAAGGGCTTGGAAGCCGGTATTGTAATTCCGAAGCGAGGTAAGTCTCCTTTCTAACTTTGTGAGGGGGAATCGTCCCCCTAGGTGAATTATCTTCGGGGGCTACGTACGCACGAGGTGACGGGAGTCCGTGCATATCTACTATTATGCCATGTCCGGGTAGTGTAGGACCTACTATCATGTCTTACGTGTTGTACCTGTAATCGTGCATGTAATATTAAACTACTAATATAATCGAAAACGTAATTGAATGTCTAAAAGAAAACTAGAGTTCATTTTGTTAATCTCCTAGAAAGAGAATTGATTCCTCTGTGGATATTTGTGTACCTGGACTGGGTTGTATCATGGAATATAATTAAACTTGACAAATGAGTTTCAAAAACAAAGATTTAAAACCTATATTTCATGTTTCTTTTAATAAGAATTTACCACCTTCCGCAGAAAAACTATTTTCTTGATAAAATACGGATTTATTATGTGGATATGTGTAACTTTGGGTGCCTGAGTCGCATGAACGATTCACGAGCAGGATGAACCTGTATTTGTATGTGTATTCATATGAGAAACTGAGTCGTAGGTATGATTCGCGAGCAGTCTAGCCATATTATTCTAACCGCATCGCATGATCGATTCGCTAGCAGGGTAGATAGATGCATCTATGGTTCGAGCCGTTTGACACTCGGCAATGCATAATTTATTATTGTTGATCTGCGCCGTTTGACCCTCGGCATTGCTTGCGTATGATATTTGCTGCGTAGTTGCTATGATTTTGCCTGATTACTGGCCTGAAATATTAAATTATCGAGTGAAACGACAAAGATTTAAAGTTATTAAAAAATATTTTGGAAGAAGTTGTTCCTTCCCATCGATTCATTATTATTTGATTAAATCACCATGTTGATTAATTGTTAATATGACGAAGATATAAAGTGTTAAATGTGAACGGAGTTGAAAAATATTTAAATCCTGGTTTTGATAAATTGCCTATGATAATCATGTTTAGTATCATACTTAAATATTCTAAATTAACCTTTAGTAAGTGTCTAATTTGACCTCTCGTCACTACCTCTCTGTGGGTAGGCGGGCGACTTACTGAGTATACGTTATTTTTGTACTCATGTTGCATTTGCTGTGCATTTTATTGCACATGTACTTTCCTAGCAATGTGGAGGATTCGGAGACTTAGGCGAGCTGCATCATCATCCGGAGGCGATCCGCAGCTGACAGAGTCTCCTTCATACTGTATTTATTTCATTTAAATTTTCTTGTCCAGTTGTATTTCAGACAGGCTTGTAATGATTGTTAAATTCTTAGAAATTGCTCATGTACTAGTGACACCAGTTCTGGGATATGTGTTGGGGTATATTTGTTAGGGTAATACTTAAGCTGTTGTTTTAAACAGATTTCTATTTGGTGAAAATGTAATAAGTGCAAGGAAATATTTTTCATAAATGTTTTAAACCGGAAAGTTATTTCAATTAATTAATGATTTGGCTTGCTTGACATTGATGTCCAGTGCCATCACGACCTTAGGGATTTTTGGTCGTGACAACATGGTATCAGAGCGCTAGGTTCCGGTAGGTATCACGAGTCATGATCAAGTCAGTAGAGTCTTGTGGATCGGTACAGAGACTCATGTACTTATCTTCGAGAGGCTACATGGCTGTTAGGAGTACTTCCCTTTTTAATTCCTCATCGTGCGAGTTGATTCCTTTGAGGCTTATGCCTATGTTCATTCCTACTCAATCTTACGCGTCGCGGAGCGCTTGCTATGAATCAGGAATTTGAGGAATTGAAATGGTGCTATGGATGTTTCGAGATGTTTCCATGTTTAATTGGTGAGGGGCTGTTGTTATGGCCCTGCAGAAGAATAATATGTTGTTTCAGATCAGTAGCTATGTTTCTAGGAGCCTTAGGACTGTGCTCAGGTAGTGATGATACTTGCGATTGGTTGTCGCGCGATGTCGTTATGATGATAGAATTCTTGCCCATATGTTGGGGTGATGAATTGTTTGAAGGGAGGTCTTCTCAAAGTGTGATTTCGAGGTCTCGATATTCTAGTACCCGCAGAGGAAGGGCATTTGGGTTATGAATGGTCCGGTTGGGGTTGATAAGGTAGTAACACTTGGTGTCTTCAAGTGAGATGGGATATGCACCGGTGACGTGTAGTCGTTGTCATTGATCGAATGAAATGTGTTAAGTTTGTCAGTGTTATGGTTTCTTCAGTTACGTGGGGTCAGAGTATTGAGAAGAAGTATTGAAGAATGCGATTGGCAGAGAATGGTCCTCAAGTGAGTCTAGGCGGTGGTTCCATCTCTAGGAGTCTAGGTGTAAAAAGCGAAAGTCGAGCAGTCGCAAAGTGGGGGAGCGGCATCATAGCTCGGAATTTGAAGACGTTGTCGCGCATTTAATGGATGTCCATGAAGAGCAGACGGACTAGTAAAGTTGGTAAATGAAGTAGGGCATAGGATGTGGTATTGAAGTCGCAGAGAGCGTGCATTTCATCGTCGTTGGGAGGTGTCCGCGGGTGATTTACACAGGTGGGTTGTCTTCTGTGAATAGGTAAGCGATGGCGGGGTTGGCAGGTCTCCGTGAGGGGTTCTAGTGGCTAGTCAGTAGAAGGTAGAATGTGTGAATGATGCTAGATAATTGGAGTATTTAGGGAGTGCTAGCAAGAGAATTTGGAAGAATTGGACGGATTGGTTGAGCAAGATTGTGTTATCAAAGGAGAAAGGATCTCAGCAGGGTCTAGAGTGGTGCAAGGGGTAGCTTCAGTCTAAGTGGGGGAGTCCCACCATCTACAGTTGGGTTGTAGGATTGTATTATCATAGGGTTGCGGATTGTCGGCGTATCAGCAAGTTGTTACAGCTAAGGGAAAGGGGTAAAATAGTGATTGTGCGTGGGATGTGATGAATGTGTGCAAAAGTTGGCCCTGTCGGGCCAGGGTTAGGCTTTGGAAGATTCAAAATTTTTCTTAAGGCATGGGCGAGTTGTAAGGATAGTGACTCAGTCACGTGTTTCCTTGAAAGAGATGTTCCTGTGCTAGGAGAGCCTTGGAGTTGATTTTATTCGGGGCCATCCAGAGTGGGTGACTCACCATAGCGGTCCTAGTGAAATCAAAAGTTAATAATGCGGCATTTAAGGGTTCCAGGTAGCAATATGATCGAGAATCAAGCTTTTGCAGAGTAATTTCTGAGAAAGAGGAGGATCGTTGGAATGTTCTATGATATGTTTCAGCATGCACGATAGTATTGGAGAAGTGAGAGAAATAAACTCCGGATTGAAGAAAATATTATCAGGAGGGTATGAGACGGGTTGCGGGATTTAGGCAGCATAGTCTCGTGAGTCAAGGTCACTAGGGAGGAGTGAGAGTTGAGTTTGCTATGAGTTGGAGGAAGTTGCTATTATTTTTGAAGCAATTGAAGATGATTAAAAGAAGATAGATTGATTAGCCATGGTTGAAATGGCACATTTGCGGCAGTGATCGGTTCCTTTGATGTTATTTAGTCATGCATGTGGTTTGTGCCGGTGTGTACGGGGCTTGTCGGTCGTCGTAACTGATTTCAGGTGGGAGCATTTGAGTGTTATGGCATGTCAGGTGTAGGCGGATCCCGAAGGATTATGGTGGTATAGACTACTACTTAAGGATTTGCATGTTGGGTGATTGTGGAAATTCACTCGTGTGTTGAGATAGTACTCTTGAATTGAGTTAAGTAGAAGGTTTCTATGTGATGAAGTGTTCACCCTATTGGTGGTTCAGAATTTATGATGGAATTCTTGTGCTACCTCATGTTGGCCTGTTAGGTGCGGAAAGCAGTATGTAACTAGGAATAAGAATCAAGATTGCGGTTCGGTGATGATAAGGATGTCATGATCTCGGAAGCGCAAGGAAAAGTGATTTGAAAGTTCAGTATAAGCTGGTGTTATCTTCAGTGTCACCTGAGATTGAGATTCGATAGAAGAGGCTTTGTACCCTGGTTATGAGTTCTTGAATTGTCTTACAGTGTAGTATGGCCAGTGGTGGATGGGCATACTTGTTGCCTTGTGTGGAAGGCCGTGGAAGCATGACCGCGAAAAGATTGTGTAAGTATGACATGTAGTCACTTGATGGATTTCAGATTTGGACTGAGTATAAAGAACTGCAATATTGCTTAATTAAGAATTTACGCCTGGAGGGCGTTCAGTTCAGTTGATTATGGATTATGAGGTGTTTTTCCCGGTGATGATGGTTGTTCTCGTGTATTATGAGAGAAAGTGGGTTAATGTGAACCCAGGTAAAAGCTATCAGCTTAGTTTGGTGGAGCAAGGTGACTCAATGTTTGTGAATGGATTTAAATATGATTATGGGCTCCGTATGAGCCAGGCATGTTCATTTAAGTAGAGCGCTTTTCATGGAAAGGTATTAAAACAACGGATGGTGTTCCGTCTTCGTCAAATTCATGTGTTATTATGATTGTGCCGTGTGAGTTGTGAAACGGCTTGATAATTTCCTATGTGTTGATGTCCCGCGTAGTAGGGATGTTATGTGAGCGGGATAGCTCTTGAGATCCAGAGTGTATATATACATCGCACCTCAGTTGTGCTTGAGTTTTGTAACCTACGGCTTTATCAGTCTCCCCAGGATGGTATTATGCACTTAGCGTGCTTGTGATCGATATTCAGTAATTTGTAATAGTGAGCAAATCAACTTCGTATATATATATATCTTCTTATGTATATTTTATGTGTGGATCGGGTGGCACGTCACCACGGGTATAATATTCGGATCGGGTTGCACGCCGCATTAGTGTGATGATGAGTAAGGTTCCTATATTTATTTTCTTATGTTTTACTTCCTATTTTCTGATAAGAATTCATATTAGTTGCGTGAGTCGAATAGATCCTTCCTGAGTCGTTTCTTATTATCATGTTCGAGTTATGGCCTACTGGCGCAATATGGTATCATGTGAGGCTGTTGGTCATGTTTGGGGTGAGTTGTTGTCTGAGCAGTTCATACTGGGTAAGACGGGACTATCGGATTAGGGATCAGTGCGATGGGGTTATGTGAAGTGTATATTAAAGAGCTAATACCATTATTTAGGTTCATAATGAAGTGATGATTCTAGTCAAGATGAGGTATTCAAGGATTTGTTAACTCTGCAGTTGAGTATGAATTCCTGCACATTTCCTCCGTTGTGGTGGTATCGTCAGCATTATAGCAGGATGTATGTATATATATCATAAGGTGCATTGGGAGCATCAGATTCATGGAATTTGGCTATTAAGGTTCAGGGAGTGTCATTGTGGTTAGATGATGAATCTTGCGGTGCATGGTGCTCATTCAGAAAAGGTATGCAGTCATGTTCTGGTATGTCATGTGGTAATTGATACGGTGTTATATATTGGAACTAGGCCTGGCAGAGAAATTTCAGGTGTGTGAATGAATTCTGAGCTTATTATATGGATAGAAGGAGGAATCTTCAGATTTGATCAAGCTAATGTGCTCAAATGGGTTGTGGTAGCACGGGAAGGTGCTTGAAATGTTAAACAGTGATTTTAGGTAACTCCAAAGCAGTTCTTAGCACGTTCGAGGACGAACGTCGATTTAAGTGGGGGAGAATATAACGACCCGACCGGTCATTTTGAGCTCTAGCGCGTCGTTTAGCAGTTTGAAGTCGTGAGCAGCTTCGTTTCAGTTATTATGACCCGTGGACGTGGTCGAACTTGAATTCCAGGAAGTTTAGAATTGATTTGGAAAGAAAATTCTCATTTCAGAAGCCTTAAGTTGGAGAAATCAACTAAGATTGGAATAATGATTAAACGACCTCCGAATTAGGATTTGAAGGTTTCAGCAGGTTGGTAAGATGATTTCGGACTTGGGGATATGTCCGGATCGGGTTTTGGATAACCCGGGAGCGTTTCGGTGCATATTGTGGAAGTTAGCATTTTAGAAGGATCTCATGAATTTGGGCTTGAAGTGCATTTCAGCGAGGTTGATTTCCGTTTGGGATTCCGAGTCTGGGAATAGCTCCGTATGGTAATACTGGAATTGGGAGCGCGATCAGAAGTGAATTTGGATGTCCGTAGGTCATTTTGAAGTCATTTGGCTAAAGATAGAAATTTGAAGGTTTTTGAGAAAGCCGACCGGAAGTGAAAGTTTTGATATCGAGGTCGCAATGCAATTCCGAAAGTTGGAGCAGGTCCGTAATGTTGAATATGACTTGTGCGCAAAATTTGAGGTCAATCGGACGTGATTTCATAGGTTACGGCATCGGATGTAAAAGTTGGAAATTTCTAGGTTCATGATGTTGGAATTTGGGTGCGATTCGTGGTTTCGATGTTGTTTGATGTGATTTGAGGCTTCGATCAAGTCTGCATTATGTTTTGGAATAGGTTGGTATAATTGGACAGGGTCCCGGGGGCCTCGGGTGGATTCCGGGTGGTTAACGGATCAATGGTTGAAGTTGGAGAAGGCTGAAGGTTGCTGTCATCTGGTGTAACCGCACCTAGGAGGCTTTGACCGCAGGTGCGGAGCCGCGGGTGCGGCTAAAGGCGCCGCAGGTTCGAGTTCTGGGCTGGAGCTGAAGAGGCCGCAGGTGCGGAAGATGGGTCGCACCTGCGGAAGCGTAGGTGCGAAGAAGGGACCGCAGAAGCGAGGGATGCTGGGTTGAGTCAGGGCCGCACCTGCGATGGAATTTCCGCAGGTACGGAGTCGCAGGAGCGGCTATTGGACCGTAGGTGCGAAAGGAAGCCTGGGCAGAATGTTTTGAAGTCGGGTTTTTTTCATTTCTCACCCATTTTTCATTTGTCATGGGCGATTTTGGAGAGTATTTCAAGGGGGATTTTCGCCAGGCATCAAGTAAGTAAATTCCTTCCGTTTGTAAGATAAATACAAGATTATATGCATGTGTTAGGCATGGAAATTGGAAGGAATTTGGGAAATTTTTGAAGAAACCCAGAAAATGTAAATTTGGAATTTAGCCACGAATTTGAGTATGGAATGTAGAGTAAATTGAATGATTGAACTAGTAGGGCTATGGGTAGAATGTATCTTTGAGAATTTCGGATTTCCGGGCACGTGGGCCTGAGGGCATTTTGGTCATTTCTCGGAGCGGGGTTGGGAAAGTATATAATTTGAATTTGTTGTGAGTATTATGATGAATTTTCACTGCTTTGCCGTTATGTGGCAGTTTCGGAGCGTTGTGGGTGCGTTGGAGTCATCGGAAGTGCTTGGAAGCTGGTACTGGGATTCCGGAGCGAGGTAAGTCTCCTTTCTAACTTTGTGAGGGAGAATCGTCCCCCTAGGGGAATTAATTCATTACATGCTATTATCTTCGGGGGCTACGTATGCACGAGGTGACAGGAGTCCGTGCGTAGCTACTATTATGCCATGTCCGGGTAGTTTAGGACCCACTAGCATGCCTTACGTGTTGTACATGTAATCCTACCTGTAATATTAAACTGCTAATATAATCGAAAACTTAATTGAATATATAAAAGAAAACTAGAGTTCATTTTGTTAATCTTCTAGAAAGAGAATTGATTCCTCTGTGGATATTTGTGTACCTGGACTGGGTTGTATCATGGAATATCATTCAACTTGACAAATTAGTTTCAAAAACAAAGATTTAAAACCTATTTCATGTTTCTTTTAATAAGAATTTACCACCTTCCTGAGAAAAACTGTTTTCTTGATAAAATACGGATTTATTATGTGGATATGTGTAACTTTGGGTGCCTGAGTCGCATGAATGAGTCGCGAGCAGGATGACCCTGTATTTGTGTGTGTATTCATATGAGCACCTGAGTCGCAGGTATGATTCGCGAGCAGGCTAGCCGTATTATTCTAATCGCATCGCATGATCGATTCGCGAGCGGGGCAGATATATGCATCTATGGTTCGAGCCGTTCGACCCTCGGCAGTGCACAGTTTATTATTGTTGGGCCGCACCGTTCGACCCTCGGCATTTCTTGTGCATGATATTTTCTACGTAGTTGCTATGATTTTTCCTTATTACTGGCCTGAAATATTAAATTATCAAGTGAAATGACAGAGATTTAAAGTTATTAAAAAGATTTTGGAAGAAGTTGTTCCTTCCCGTTGATTCATTATTATTTTATTAAACCACAATGTTGATTAATTGTTAATATGACGAAGATATAAAGTGTTAAATGTGAATGAATTGAAAAATATTTAAATCCTGATTTTGATAAATTGCCTATGATAATCATGCTTAGTGTCATATTTAAGTATTCTAAATTGACCTTTAGTAAGTGTCTAATTTTACCTCTCGTCACTACCTCTCTGAGGTTAGGCGGGCGACTTACTAAGTGCACGTTATTTTTGTACTCAAGTTGCACTTGCTGTGCATTTTATTGCACAGGTACTTTCCTAGCAATGTGGAGGATTCGGAGACTTAGGCGAGCTGCATCATCATC
This sequence comes from Nicotiana knightiana, assembly GCA_005239525.1. Taxonomy (NCBI): domain Eukaryota; kingdom Viridiplantae; phylum Streptophyta; class Magnoliopsida; order Solanales; family Solanaceae; genus Nicotiana; species Nicotiana knightiana. The sequence goes on along the minus strand of ML401581.1, from coordinate 485 downwards.
CGGAGGCAATCCGCAGCTGACAGAGTCTCCTTCGTACTATATTTATTTTATTTAAATTTCCTTGTCCAGTTGTATTTCGGACAGGCTTGTAATGATTGTTAAATTCTTAGAAATTGCTCATGTACTAGTGACACTGGGTTCTGGGATATACGTTGGGGTATATTTGTTAAAGGGTAATACTTAAGCTGTTGTTTTACTTAGCAGATTTTTATTTGGTTAAAATGTAATAAGTGCCAGGAAATGTTTTTCATAAATGTTTTAAACCAGAAAGTTATTTCAATTAATTAATGATTTGGCTTGAATGACATTGATGTCCGGTGCCATCACGAACTTAGGGATTTTGGGTCATGACATACCTGTTCAATCATATTCTCCTTTCTGGTGCCGCTGGGCTCTTCCATCTTACTTTTGCCTTTGTCTTTGTGTTGGTTGATTTCCCAATGCACACGCAAGTGTACGTGATCGACAAGTAATATAGGATTTTA
>ML401580.1:101660-142359 GCA_005239525.1 Nicotiana knightiana | reverse complement strand
TTTTATAACCCCCCCCCCCCTCCCCAACCCAAAATAAAAAATCCAATTTTTTCCTCTTCCAAAGGTTTTTAAATCCATTTCTCTCTTTCTTACTAATCACCCAAAATCTCTATTTCTTATTGATACAATGCAGACGAAATACAGAATATTGCTCTAGAATCAAGTTGTGGGTAAGTTTTGAATCTTGTTTTCTTTTCTTCTAAAATTATTATTGTATGTGAATACATCATATCCAAAATAATACTCGATACAATACTAATATATTATATTAAATTTTTAGTGTAAAGTTGTAATTGAAACTTGAAGAAGATGAAAATCATAACTGTATAACAATTTTTTTAGAAATGTATCGTGAAAGTATTATAATTGTATACGTATCCTAATTGTTACTGGAACTGTATTACAAATATATGATAATTGTATATTCATTGTATGTTGTTACGAGTTATTGTGAGTTCGTGACGAATTTCCCAGTTTGTATCACAAGTATGATAATTGTATATTAATTTATTAGTATTGTATCAGGTATTATTTTGAGTATTAATATACCAGATACAAGTTAGATACAATTGTGATATAAGTATGACACAGTTATATTTTAGGCATTAATGCATCTGATACAATTCAAATACAATTGTGATACAATTATCACACAGTCTTTGAATATTTTTTAGTAATATAAAGTTGTCGGCAATGGCAGAAAGAGAGAAGATGGAGATTTTGGACATAGATTAAGGAATTTTGATGTTAAAAAAAAGGAGAGAAGAGAAGTGGGGGAAAAAAGGAAAGGATGTAATTGAATCACTTAATTGAATGCACTAATAATGGTGTGAGATCCTTTTAATAAGCAATATATACAATTTGTAAGAAAAAACTAGATACTTATTAAAAACTACAAAACATAAAAAATATGAATAAATAAGTTTCTAATATAGTATAATTAGGAAAGCAGTTACAGAAATATGATACTTTTTGATGTGATCTTTAACTTTTGATCTTCGCTTGCTTCATGGGCAGAATTTCAAGGTTAAAATAAAAAAGGTTATCCATAATGCAAATGAGGGGCTACACTTGTTAAACTTGCCCATACCATTCATTTTAAGGCTATTTCTGTACTTCATCCATTAGCAGTGGTTTATATGTGTCAATTTTCCAAAATTATGTGGCCCAATGAAACTTAAACAGCCCAATTAGCTGAATAGAGGAAGTCGATGATTCTAGAATCTAGATTGCGTTCCGAAGTCTGACGACGACGACTCTCTCTCTCTCTCTCTCTCTCTCTCTCTCTCTATCTCAACTGTTATGAATGAATATATAAAAGGATTGTGAAAAAATGGCATTTTTGAGGTCAATTGTGACTGCAAAAACAACCGCCATTGCTGCTGTTATTCCAGCTGCTGCTTTTGCTGTTTCTTCCATTTCCTCTTCCTCTTCCTCCTCCTCTTCTTCTTCTTCTTCGCACTTCGAACGCTTATTGAAAAATCTAAAATTTGCTTCGAATCCGAATCTCCGATTAAGCTTCGCGAAGAATATAGAAAAATCAAGTCCTCCTTCAGCTCTTCATATGGACGCGCCTTCTTCCAATCATCAAACTTCCGTCGAGGTATAATTTACTCCTCTTAACTCTTTTATTTTTCAGAAATTTGCTGAATTTCCCCTAGGCTGATTCAACACGTAAGCCGTGGGAACTAATTCGGATATTAAGTGGTGCATTTACTCTATTAGTCTCTTTAAATTTGAGATTCACCTCTATTCCTAAGCCACAACTGCAAACTAGTCTATTTTTAATTTCTTTTGGCAATCAATTGATGTTATAGTTCTAATTCTGTAATGTGATTTTTCATTTGCAGAATGGTGCCGTCTTGCCTGAGTTACTGGTACGTTCTCCGTTAGGCTTTAGTATATTTTTCTATGTAGTTTTGATTTGAGAGGAAAAATGAGAAATGAGTTTAACTTATATATAGACAGTGTAAAAGTCACTCAAAAGATATCTTGGATTGGTAATCTTTAAGGTAAGGCAGGTTACCTGCAATAATAGTGTATAATTCTTTACACTGTCGTGGATATTAGCATATCTGGACCGGTACAATAAATAGGGACTCTTGTACTGGCAAACAAGTCTATTATGGTAAATATAGTAACTGTGTACTTTGGATAGTACTACAATGCAGTACAACATTTGAGTCAAAGAAAGGTACAATATAGTACAAGATCAATCTAGGACCTCTCTTTTCTCCTTTGCTTTAGGTCGATCAACTAACATCTTGTGTAAGAAGGCGGGGCGGAGCCTTATATAGTGCTCTGTTATAAGCAATATTCATTGTAAAAAAAATATATACTTGTGCTTTTGACTATATAATATAAGCGGGTCTTTTTCTCCTTGATTACTTGCTTAGGTAAATTCCTCATGCTGGCTGTAATGTGATTGATTTGTCAAGAATGCTGATCTTTATTGGGTTTTTCCTTGAAGCATCTCTTAATGTTAGTGCACCAACTTATGCTGAGGATAACCTAGTTTTGTTGTTATCGAAGAGGGTTTAATGTTTGCGGTTCGCATTTGGTTTTACTAGTTTTGTTGTGAGTTGATGATTTTTAGGGTTGGGGAGTGGAGGGCTTGCATTATGTTGGAATTATTCTAATTTAAAATGTCTCATAAGAACTCATAACTTCTGATTGTTATGTCACATTATTGTTGCTTTCTCGCGTTAAATTGATGGTATTAACAACTTGGTGACAGACAGAATTTATGGTGGACATGTCGTGTCAAGGCTGTGTTAAGGCAGTCAAGAGCAAACTGCAAACTGTTGAAGGTAAGTGCTAAAAACAAGAAATCATGCCTGATCATGAGGCTCTTTTCTGTAAAAACTCATCAATTTGGTTTTAGCATTGAAAGAGATCTTTTGTGTGGCTTTTAGGTGTTAAGAATGTGGATGTGGACCTCGATAATCAAGTAGTGAGAGTTCTTGGATCTTCACCTGTGAAGATTTTGACAGAAGCCTTGGAGCAAACAGGTCGAAAAGCCCGACTTATTGGACAAGGAGTTCCAGATGGTATAGTTCCAGTCTTAAAGCTAATTGTATGTCTGATGTTTTGCCGGTTAGTACTATAGAAAGTTTGTGAACCATTATATTTCACATCTCTGGCTAGGTTCACAGGATGACCAGAATCAGCTATGCCTATGATTATTGTATATAATGTTTTCTAAAGTGCTGAACTGAGAGAATGAATGCAAACGGGGGATCATAAGCAGTTACCTCATGAGCTTTAGATTTCTTCAGCTTCATCTTCTTTATTTCCAATGCGATGTATCCAACAGTTTTATGTGTTTGCCATGCTTTGTAGATTTCCTTATATCTGCTGCTGTTGCGGAATTCAAAGGGCCAGACATTTTTGGCGTTGTTCGCTTGGCTCAAGTCAATATGGAATTAACTAGGATTGAAGCAAACTTCAGTGGACTGACACCCGGAAAGCATGCTTGGTCAATTAATGAATTTGGTGATTTGACGAGAGGGGCAGCTAGTACTGGGAAATTGTATAGTCCAGTAAGTAATACTCAGAAAAATGTCTGATTTAAATATGATATGTTATATTCCCCTGTTCCTGTGAACTCTACATAGCTGATACCTGTTAGTTGAGAATATGTTCGTCATGGTAGCACTTTTACTCTATGTCTTATGCTTTTCTAGGAGCCGTTTAGCGTTTCAGGGTTTTATACGTCATCAATAGAAAATATAAAGAACTTTTTTTTTTTTTTTTTGGATGTTATTGGCCTGAGATGAGTTTGATTGGAGTAACATGGTTAGTGAGGTAACCGACCCCCTGTTGTTTGGGATTGAGGCATAGTTGTTTTTTCCTCCTTTTTTGGGCGGGGGCATGGATTCTGCAGTAGCCGTTATCCTTACACAGAGAACTAGAGGGAATCAGCATGCTTATCTATTATTTATGCAGTCAGGTTCTCAACTGATCTCACGTATGGATGCTTTAAGTGCTTGAAGGACTATGGTTAATATTTTTATGTGGTCCATTGTCAATGAAATGTATCTAATAATCCATGCTGTTAGTTATGGAATGGAAGTCGTCTGGAAACAGGATACTCCAAAGGGTGAAATGAATAGCTACACTTTCTTGTTGTGTTAATTCTTTCCTTGTTTTGAGTGTCTAAAGGTGCCCAATGGACGAGGTTCTAATGCATGATTGGTTTGTGTGGGTTTTTAGTAACACCATGTACAAGTTACTATTCAAGCTAAGACGTACCTATACTCTGTCCGATTCCCTTCTATTGTTTCCCGCTTTCTTGTTCTGGGAGTGGGAGATGGGGGTTTACTTGGTGAAGGCCATGCATTTAACAGGGTGGTTAGGTATTGTGACTTTTGTAGTCCTTCTTGCTTTGCCTAATAGTAAAGAATTTCGTGTAAGGTGATAAATGATAAAATGGTGAGTATCCTGATGAGTTCCTTGGTTCTGGAAGGGTCCGCCATTTCCCCTCACGAGATTGCATGCTTGGTTCCGTTCTTCATGACTTCTATATTGAGACTATTTGGTAGTGATCTGACAATCTGGGAAAAACTAAAACAAGATGGTTGTTCCCGCAGTGATATCATAATACAAACAGGGAATATCGATTTTGCTTTTCTTTTCCCCCCCTTAGCCCTGAACATTGTGTTGAAAAAAGTTGCACCAAAAAGTGATGTGCTGCACTTTCTGATCTTTTTTCCAATTTTCAGCCACTTGGTGACCTGGGAACACTGGAAGTTGACGAGAAAGGTGAGTCATTCTATTCTGGTGCTAAAGAGAAGCTGAAAGTTGCTGACCTGATTGGGAGAGCCATAGCAGTATATGCAACTGAGGATAAATCGGATCCAGGTCTTAAAGCAGCAGTGATAGCTAGAAGTGCAGGAGTTGGTGAGAACTACAAGAAACTCTGCACTTGTGATGGTACAACTATTTGGGAAGCAACCAACAAACTTTGAACACTTGCACTATCTTAGACTTATATGTTCTTTGTATACTACCTCTCTCTCCATCATTCCCAAGATCATGAAGCTTTTCAGGTTGGACGGATCACTTTAATGTATGTATCAAAATAAATGTCATCATTTCCTCACTTATTTCTTGGTTTCTATTTAAAGAGTTGCTCATCTTTATATCTCAATAAGGATTGCCGATGAATTAAATGTTAACAAAGCATCAAGCTTAATTTGGGATGGCAGGGTCGTTTTCCAACTGCAATTGGAAAATATTTTCTTCAGTGATGTTCGACGTTCAACATTTTCAAGCTGCAACCAGTAATATTTTGCTCTAAAGGATTGGAAGTAAGACTAATTCCCATGGGTTCTTCGAGACAAACAAAAAATTTCAATTTGGCGTGTTTGACTCCAAATTTAGAAGCAATCAGTTTCTTTTACTTTATTTAATATGAAAATAAGTCGCAGCATTTTGAAGGAGATACAAGCTCATAGCTAAATAGCAGTGCTATGTTGTGATAACAACATCCTGAAGCCAATATTACCCATCCATAGCAGGAACAGAATAAACGGTAAAACGGAATAGAGTTAATACATTTGTCATCTTTTAGGCCTCTTTCCCTTTTTTATTATCTTTTTCGAAATGATAAAATTGTGTTCTATGCAAAACAGCTTTTGTGTGTCTAATGTAGAAAAGTTCAAAACTAAGCAACAGATGCAGTTGCCAGGAGTGTTCACCCAGGAATATCCATAATGTAGAAGTCATCAGCCAAGCAAACAATAAAGTAAATTGAGATAAAAATGGGAGAGAATATTAACTCGTCGTCGAGCAAGGCAGCAGCCCATCTCTTTTGGCCATCTCATAGAGGGCAATTGCGGTCAGAGCCTTTGCGTCAGCTGTGGCACGCCACAGTTTATCATATGGAACCACATGCACCTTAATCAGCTCCCCATGGTCTCGTAGTCCAGTTTCTTTCCCTTGCAGTTGTTGGATTTTCTCTTTGCTGACATTTCCTCTGTATAGAAACAAACTGATCTCCTCATCACAGCCACCCTAACATCAAAAGAACAACAAAATCAAAGAAATAGTGTTAGAGAAACATAGAAGGCAGAAATAATAATGAAAAGTCTCCATCTTTTAAATGCGAAATATAGACCCAACGTAAGGCGATAGACCTGATGTAGTCACCCTACATGAACCTCGTGCATAGTGGGTGCTCAGTGCACCAAGCTGCCCTTTTTTTATCTTAAATGCGAGAAAGAAGCTACTGCTGTTCCAGAAAATGGGCAGCTTTTCCATGCTGATTATGATTTTTACTATACTGAAAAACCATGACTGGGGCAAGGTTCTCAAAATTTATAATTTCATGTGCGCATGGAGTAGTATCCAACGTCATTCCAGGTTCCTAACACTAGAGCAAGTGGTGCAATGAGTTGAAACTACTGACCACTAGAAGTATTAACCGTCAACATTCTTTTAATACGAGGCTAGAAGCAACTATAACATATATACCCTTTCATATACTTTTTAGCAGAAACTAGCCGTTTATGCAAATTTTTCGACTTATTGTTCCCATAATTCAAAATCCAAAAGAGCATGCGGTCAGAATAGTCTGAGTCTTATAGAAGATGGTGGAAGCTTACAGGAGAAGGAAAAACTCTTCCCCCCGTCGATGCATCAAGAAAAGCAGTGAGGTCGACCATATCATGAACATTCAGGTGTATTCCAGTTTCTTCCTCTACCTGAGACATATAGATCAGATACTTAAATTAGAAGTTTGGCCAAATAGCAATGTCAAACTCTCCGGATTTGCCATCCACTGATATATATATATGCACATACATAAGTATTCAAAAGCAGCACTTGATTATACAGTATACTGCAACTAAGTTGTCAAATATGTAAAACAGATAGTTGCTTGTCAAAAGGAAGTTACAATGTTCCTATAAGGATCAGTAGAGACACACATACACAAACATCAGCAAATTTCTGGATTCCATTAACTCCTCAGAAAAGAAGGAACTTCCATTATTAGCCACGAAACAAGGGAACAGCTTTCCAGTCTAGAAAACTTTGAGAAAATTCATATTCACTCTGTATGTATCTTAATGAGTGCAGCATATGCTGACTAAGTATTGGCTCATTGTATTATCTGGAGAACTTTTTACTTCATCTTTTGAAGATTCATGTATTCTATTTCCTTGTACCTCAGGCTGTTGTCAACTAGGTACAAAAGCCAATATGGGCTAGCAACATGATTATTCCTTTTCTTGCTGTTAAGTTGGCTACTTGCAATCTCCTGCACACCTTAAAAATGATAGTTTGACGACTAAGACTTACCATAAAGTTTAAATCTAGACTTGACTATCGCCTTCAAAATTACATTAATGCATGAGATTTAGACAAATTAACTCAATGCTGACACTTGCTTGGGATTGACTGTTGACACCTACTTAATCTTCGGTGTTCCCTGTTGATTCAGTCTGTGAGCATATTAGTCACCTTACTCGGAATATCCCTGCAACAGCTACCAAAAAGTGACAAGACAATGCCTGGCACAACCTAACATAATCCTTCAGCATCTATCGTTTGTACGTTATTATCTGTGACTCAAATATTTTGCAAAAGCAAATACGAGCCCTCTTTAAACATTTTATAGACAATTACAAAGCAAATACAAGCCTTCTACGAAATATTTCTGAACGAGACCATACAACAACCCCGGATCTTCAAATGATTAAAGCCACTGTAATTTCTTATATACACCATTAGATCTAAAATAAATTTTGTCTGAATACTTGGTTGCAAACACAACTGTAAGAAAATCATCTGTGACCAGAAAACAGTAACTCTGACATGTCCTGTGCATGGATGAATATGTGATATGTGATAGCTTTCGGCATCATATTGCCTGGATTATTTGGGGTGGGGAAGGGGATAAAGCTTTGATAGTGAGGAAAGAGAGACCTCTCGAACTGCTGTTCCAGCAAAGTCACCATGGTCATCATCCAACATTCCTGCTGGCAATTCCAAAATTAGCCTCCCAACAGGTACCCTAACCTTTCAAACAATTTGAATTTTTTTAGAGTTAAAAAGGTAATAGAGGTAGAGAACCTTCATAGATTTCCTCACCTAATCAGTATTGTGAGATAATTTTCAACGTTATATAAACAGAGGAGTCGATAGTTGGAACTTGGGACCTACCTGTTCCGTAAGCACAGCATACGTCTCACCCTCAGAATCCAAAAGGATTAGCACTGCAACAGCTGGACCCCGTGCAAAGACAATACCAGGAACCTACACACAAAAGAAGCAATAGTGACTGGAAAGAAATTGCCCTTGTCGCAACCAAGGCTAAGCTAGGAAAAAGAAAATGGAAGACACATATCATTGTAATGTTAGTAATGACAAGCTATGTCAAGAGTACTGTATTTTTCGTCGCTCTAAGATACTTGGACAAAAGACCCAGTATAAACAAAATAAATTAAGGAAACCACAGCTTTAAAAGAATCTATTCATTGTCCGACTGAATGAGTTACATAAATGGGATGGGAAATTCTACTCAGATACCTTTTGACCTGTCTCCTTATCAATAATATCTGCTTTGAACTTTAGAAAGCCCAAATGCTTTCCAAACATATCTGCACCCTGCTCAAACACATAAAAAGGAAAATCAGCTGTAAAGCAAACTTAATGCTTGCAGTAGCAGGACCGACAACAGATTGAAATTCGGTGTTCGTCACTATGTCTCCAGTCGCTGATATTGCAACTTAACATCGACACATAACGTGAAGAAGGCAAGAGCACAACTGACAGCCATGTCAGGCTGTCAGGGCAGCATGGCAATCTTTAAGGAGCATAAGGTGCCAATAAACCTAAATATTCATTCGTCTAATAAATGTTAATTGGACATAATATACTCAACAACAATGTAGTTAAGCAGCATCAGTCAAGATAAAAAGACATGTCATTTTCTCCAGCATTATCCATTTTTTAATAAATTTAGAAGGGCTCTGGCAACAATGTAATTCATCCAAGCTAGTGAACAAATAAAAGTCACAATCTTCATACTTTAAAAGAACAACTTGAGATTGAGACCTGAATAAGAACTTGTCTTAAAGACATAGCTCCATTAGCCAGCAGTCCTGTTTCAGCTTGTATGTTCTTTAACCACTGCTTAAACAATGAGGATTCAATAGCATTCCTACAAGGAAATAGATAATTCACACAATCCAAAGCCATAGTAAGAAAAGTCTTAACCTTTACATAAAATGCTTCCTCTTTCGAAAATCTTCAAGAAATCTGACTTAAAATGCCATATTAAGAGTAAATTACAAATCCCTAGAAGAAAGGAAAAAAGCAAAAAGAAATAGCAACAGGAGGGACTTCCAAACAGCCATTATAATTCAAAGCCAAACCAAAAAAAAATGCTTCACCCTTTTCCCGAGATACTTGAAACACTTACTTAACCTCACAACAAATGCCATAGCGAGCATGCATAAGTTGAATGCTAAAATAGCACATCAATATAGCAACTGGAGGGACTTCCAACCATGCTCACTCAAACTCCATACAAAGTCATACAAAGAAAATGATTCATCTTTAACATAAAATGCTTGCTTGATTTTTTTTTTAAAAAAGCTTTAAAGACTTCTTAATACATCACTACAGATATTTATATTAAGTGTGAATTATGGAAGTTGCTTGCTAAAAGTTAGAATCCCAAAAAGAAAAAAGAAAGATATAACAAATGAAGGGACGTCCAAACAGCTCACTTAATCCTAAGCCCATGGGCGAAGCTACATGTTATAAAGGCTGACCACCCTTTGTTGGAAAATTACACTGCGTATATAGGTAAGATATTAGATTTATGAGGTATATAACATATATCGAACACTCTTTCTCGGAGAATTTTTTTTCACCTCTTTCAAGTTTGAACACCCTTGAGTAAATTCCTAGCTTCGCCACTACCTAAGCCATACCAAGAAAAATCATTAATCTTTAACATAGAAGAAGCTTCCTTTTTTTCCCCAGAAAGTCTTAACTTCTAAAACCCTCAAGACAAATGCCATATTAAGTGTGAATTGTATAGGTTGAAAGCTAAAATTAGAACCCCAAAAAGAAAAACAAAAACAAAGGTATAACAAATGGAGGGACTTCCAAACAGCTCAGTTAATACAAAGCCATGGCAAGAGGCAAGAAGAATGCTTTAATCTTAAACATGTAAAAAAAAAAATCCATTTTTTCAAAATCATGAAAAACTTCCAAAACACTCTCTACAAATACCAAATTAAGCGTGAATTACATAAGCTGAAAGCTAGACATAGAACCCTCAAAAAGAAAAAAGAAAGAAAGAAAGAATAAATGGACGGACTCCAAAACAAGTCATTCATGCCAAGAAAAAAGATCAATCTTTAACATAAAAAAAGCCAAAAACTTCACTACAAATACTATATTAAGACGTGAACTACAATAGTTGAAAGCTAAAAACAGAACCCCAGAAACAGAAAAGAAAGAAATAGCGAGTGAAAGGATTTGCCTGAACTGGACATCGGAGACGCCGGGAGCAGCAATAATAGATATGGGTTGATTGAGCTGGGCTGGAAGATTGATTGTGTGGGTAAGTTGAGAAGGTGGGGTTGTTGACATTTTGGTAGAGAAGGTTCGAGCAGAGGTTTTAGGCGAAAGGGTGGAAGAGAAGAAGGGGAATTTGTTGACAGGCTTCATTAATGGAATTCCACAACGTGGCACTGCCACTCTCATGATTCCCAGCTGAAATGAATTGCAGTCCTCATTTTCCACTTAAATATCATAAGTTTTTTTCTGTTCTTTTTTTGTTGTCTTGTCTTGGTTTCTCCCGTGTTGGCTGGCAAAGCTGGAAAAATAAGTTTATTTTGAGAATTATTTTTATTCAAAAATATTTTTGGTAAGAAACAATTTGTGTTTGGCTAATTTATTTGAAAAATATAGAAGCAATTAGTGTTTACCCAAGCTTTTAAAAAATTCTTCTAAATATTTTTTTCCAGAAGTGCTTCTCACGAAAGCAGTAGCGAAGCCACATGGTCACAAGACCCTTCGTCGAAAAATTGCACTGTGTATATAGGTAAAATATTACGTTTTAGAGATATATAACACACATTGGACCCCCGTTTGCCAGGAATTTCTTTTCACTTTTTTCAAATTTGAATACCCTTGAAAAAATTTCTAGCTTCGCAACTGCAGAAAAACACTTTTGGAGAGAAGCTCTTCTTAAAAAATGCTTATGCTTCTCCATAAAAGCACTTTTTTCATCTAAAAGTTTGGCCAAACAACTTAATTTTTGGCCAAAAAAAGCATTTGTGGCCCAAAAATTAAGTTGTTTGACTAAACAGGTTATAATTGTATTTTTCTCAAAAGTACTTTTAGAAAAAAACTATTTTTTCTGTTTTTCTAAAAATGTTTCTGCTTCTACTCAAAAGCACTTCTTTTCTCAAAAAGTTTGGCCAAACATTTCAACTTTGGGAAAAAAGAAAAGAAAAGCAAAATGTTTTTGGCTTGGAGAAACTTGGTCAAACAGGTTACAGTTCCTCCCAAACTTAATATATAGCCTGTTTGGCTAAGCTTCTAAAATCAGCTTATTTTGGCTAATTAATTTGAAAATCACTTTTGAACAGTAATTAGTAATTGACCAAGCTTTTGAAAACTGCTTCTAAGTGTATTTTTCTCAAAAGTGTTTCTCAGAAAAGTGCTTTCGGAGAGAAGCTATTTTTTTCTGTTTCTCAAAGACTGCTTCTGCTTCTGCTTCTGCTTCTCCTCAAAAAGCACTTTTTTTCCCTCCAAAAGCTTGGCCAAACACCTCAATGTTTGGCCCAAAAAAACACTTGGCCAAACAGGCTAATATACACCTAAAAAAATCACAAGATAAATACACATAATAGATTTCGTTCGAAAAATTGAATGAATTCTGATAAAATACCAAGCTCGAATATATAATGTTCAAATCATGAATCTACCTATGTCTCTAGAGTTGGAGGATAATAGAAAAAGAAACTCACTACTTTCACACAAAATTTGATAATTGGAGAAAAACGAAAGGAAATGAGTCAAAAGCCACTGAATTCGGTATTGAGGCATTTATTCAAGAGCAAACGCATACATACACCAACGGAAAGCCAACTACATCTACACCTCTGAAAGTCTCCAGTCCTACTACAAGAGTGAGCTGAGGGAAGAAAACTTCACAACGTTTGTGGACAATTTCTTCTAACAAATTCATAATACAGTATAATCAAACATAAAATCGTATGGTCCAGAAGTCATATGGTGTCTATATTCATTCTTTTCCAGCGTTTATTCGTTGGAGGAAAAGACACCAACAATCAACTACAAGATGACCAATGGAAAAGCTGCTTCAGATCTAGACTTAAACACAAAGTTAAGCAAGAACTAGCCGGAGGTAACCAAGTGTTCACCTATGTTGCTCGGACTCTCCGAAAATGTTGTCGAGTGCGTGTCGGATCCTCCAAAAATAGTGTATTTTTGAAGGATCCGACACGGGTGCGGCATCATTTTGGAGAGTCTGTGCAACATAGGTATCCACGAGCAACATATGGCGCAATTTCCTTAGCCAGAAGCTGGTATAAAAGAGAAAAAACGCAACTTCACGCTGCAGCATACCTTCCTCTTCCCTCATTATACTGAATCTGATGTTGAAATTAGTGTCCGCGCCATCTCAAAGGACGCACAATTCTACACGAACAAATGGTAAATCTTCAACGGATGCAGTGCAGCCACCAGGAGAAGCTAACACATTTTAATTTACAGCAAACTGATGATTGTGGAGGCAGCACTCAGAACTCATCTTGCCTGGTTTGCCACAGTAAACTTATTACTAGTAACAGATCCTGATAATTCTGAGTGGAAATTTTTAAAATGGAAGGGATCCAGAAAATATAGACTTGAAGGAAACATGCATGATATAATTTCAGAAAGCCAATCCATAATCATTCCTGCGTGAAATTTATTATTGTAACTTGTATTTATCAAGTTAATCACTACTCAGCATTCTTTGCTAATTGCTCCTTGTAATACCAGTTTATGAATAAACAACAATGCAATAAAACCTCATCCGATTGCAAGTAAATGCAGTCCAAACAATGAACATTGTATATAATAATTTTATCCTGTATCATAATTTTTTCTTTATAATAGTGCAAGTTTATTCTTCATATTTCTGGTGCATGATATCATGAAACAACGGCAAACTATACAATCTATCCAAATATTAAATTCATCAAACGATACAGTACAATACAATACGATATGATACGTTATGAAACAACATGTAACAACCATCAAAACAAGCTGTAAATATCTATAAATATTTGAGCGTGAACCCAATCATTATTGCATTATTAACTTAAGATCATTATAACAAGGCATAAACTTCAAATTTTGAATCCGCTTCCGATCGGTCACAGCCTTGAGAGATTCTTGTTTGGTTCTTCCTCCTTGCCATAATCTCCTACAGTCTCATCAGAACCAAGAGAATTTAGTAGCTGGAGATACAAAGTTTTCCTACAATCAGCATACACATTCCCATCCCAATTTCTGCTCACCAATTCTTCACCTAACCTCACAGCTGCCTCCACAGTCTCCTCTGCTCCACTGTGAGCCGAATCAACAATCCCCATTTCAACTCCCATCTCAGCCGTCATCTTAGCCGATTTCAACACCACCTCACGCCAAACCGCCGGCGACCCAACTTTACACTTCAACAAAGCCGAAAACCAAATGGGAATTTTATACCCAATATCAAGCTCACTCATATAAAGAAACCCTCGATCCTTACGCATAAGTACGTAATCATGGGAAAGGGCGAAGATAAAACCGGCAGCAGATGCGTGTCCAGTGACAGCAGCAATTGTGGGCATAGGCAAGGTGATTAAGTCGGAGACAAGAGCGCGGAGTTTCTTGGACATGAGTTGTGCGCGAGCTTTGTCAACTAAGGCCCACTTAAGATCGTAACCATTGGAGAAGAATTTGCCTTGGGATGTGGTGATCAGAGCGGAAGAGGAAGAAGCTGATTCAGATCGGAGACGGCGGAGAGCGGCGGCGAGGGAATCAATAAGGTTGGGGTGTAAACGGTGCTCATCAGTGCCAGTTAAGGTTAGGAGGAAGATGTTGCCTCTCTTCTCTAATGTACACATTTAGCAGCTATAGAAGATTGTCCGTACTAAAAAGTAGAGGATTTTTGGTAGACAGAAGAAAGAAAGAGAACAGAAATGAAGATATTATTGGTTCTTGATTAAGGGTACCAAGCAAAATGAATAATAGGATCACTTATTTTCTTTCTCTTCTTTTGGGAAACAGCCGTACCAAGAAAACGCTTAACCATTATAAAATCAAAATTGTTGAAGAACTTCAAAAATCTCACCATAATGCCCTCCCTATTAAGCATGAATAACGGGTTAATTAACAAATTGTGTCAAGTTTTTATGACACAATTTAATAAAGAGAGAAAAATATTTGAAACTTATGATCTTAACCAGGCCATAAAATTTTTATAGATATAAAGCTTTTGAAACTTATGTCCTTAAATAAGCCAATCTTTTTAAACGGACCAGTAAGAAAATAGTGACAATTTTTTTCAATTGGAGGGAGTAATATACTTGCAGAAAAATCATCAAACTTATTTTTCTAACAACAAAATCACTAAACCTTCATAAAATATCATTCTGGCCAAAATACGGTCACACATAAATATGAGAATTGGAAGAAAGACGAAACAAAATGAGTCAAAACACATTGAATTCGGTATTGGGGCATTTATTCAAGAGCAAAGGGATATATACACCAAGTGAAAGCCAATTAAGCCTACACCTCTGAAAGTCTCCAGTCCCCTACTACAAGAGTGAGCTGAGGGAAGAACCGCTTCATAATGTTTGCCAACAATTCCTGCGAACAAACTAATATTCCTAATTCAGAATAATCAAACAGAAAACCGTATAGTCCATAAGTCGTATGATGTCTATGTTAAAACATTTTCAATCTATTCCAGCATTAATTTGTTGGAGGAAGAGAGGCCACCATCCACTGCGGAATGAGCAATGACATAGTTGCTTCACAATCCAGACATAAATACCAAGTAAAACTAGTAGGCGAGATAATGAGAGCCTGATCAAGTGTCCAAGAGCAAAATACGGAGCAATTTCCTCAGCCAGAAGTTGGTATAACGGAGCAACCGCCACTTCACCCTGCAGCATACTTACTCTTGCTGAACTGAATTTGATGGTCAAGTTTGTGTTGATACCATCTCAAAGCTCACACAAGTCTTCATGAACAAAGGGTAAATCTTCAAGGGATGCAGCCACGGGCAGAAGCCAACGCATTTTAAATGGTGTTGAATGTTGAATTTGCTCTGGATTTAAATGGTGAACATATTACTAGCAACAGATCCTGATAATTCTGAGTCGAAATTTCAAGAATGAAAAGGATCCGGAAAACATAGGCATGAAGGAAATATGCAGAATATAACTTCAGAAACACATAGGCATGAAGGACATATGCAGAATATAACTTATGAAAAACAATCCATAATCCTCACTCCTGTGTGAAATTTATAATTGTAACTTGTACGTAATTGTCACATTGCTTCTTGCTACATAGAGAAATCAATCAGTAGTCAGCATTATTCCCTAACTGCTCCCAGTAATACCAGTTATAACCAACAATGCAATAAAACCTGAGTGTCCTAATACTCCTTTATGCACAATATTGCAAGTCAATGCAGTTCAGACAATGAGCATTCTCATCAGATTAAAGAAGCCAAAATCTTCTGCATTCACCTTATCTTACAAATTTCTGGTGTGCATTAATCCTGCATAATCAATGTCCACGATTGTGTGTTTTATTCATGTCATGAAACCTCAAGTGACTAATGATTCATTGTGAACATGTGCTCTTATTTTGGTAATATTACCAACTTCAGGTAAATAGGCCAAAGCTAAAATTATCTCAACTAAAAATACACTAAGGTGAAATTAAAAGTTTGAGTCAATGACTTCCACATAAATTTAAAGCCGACTAGCAATAACTTCGGCACTGGTCTCTCACAAAAATACCGGCCGAAAAATTTATCACTCCGTATATGAGGAGAAAAGACAAATACTCAGAAAACATTTGTTCTGGCGGTAAAATCAACTCCAATTAGTGCACAAATTCTCTCCCAGATGATTTATAGGTTAGCTGAATGACCAGACGAGGGGCTATAGAAGGCTAAAGCTACAATAAATACAGCTAACTATCTATCATGACTAACGTCTTGCACTAACATTTTTTTATAAGGTAAATAATTATTAATAATGGAAAAATTCCCGGGTTGCACTTACAGGGTATGCACCCTGTCCAAATATGTGGATTGCAAGTCTAGCAACTTCCTTAATAGATTTTATTTTCGGAAAAAAAAAATAACTTTCTCAACAGATGTGCCTTTGTCTTGGCCCAAAGCATTTTCACCGGAGCCAAAACAAAGGCAAGCTGCAGCTTAAAGGAGTATGAAAGCACAAGTAATGAGAGACAGATGTATAGTATACCTCAAATGTTTATAGACGTGCACTGATTTTATTCATGCTTAATGAGTCCGTCGTCCCTGACATGGAATCATGTATTACTTGTCCAACCCCTTTTGGTGTTCTCTTGCTAGTATTTTGATAACAAAGATAAGAAAGTGACTGCAACCATGAAACCAATGTCGGTTTCCGTATAACATCATCCGATTCTGCAACATGTTGATATAACTCGTTGAGAATCATATCCTGGCCATTGGAAGGTAATCTAACAACCAACTGCGCCAGTAACTTCATCAAACTTGGCAGAACCTGAGAGCAAAAAAATGTTTTTATTGCCATTTCAAGTACATTATGTTGACATAGTAGGCATAAACCGTGGCTAGGAAACGTAAGACCAGTGTTCTCAAAGGCGCGCTTAAAGCGCTTACCAAAAGCGAGGCTCAAAGCATGTTGAGCGCTTCGCCTCGCTTTGCGGGCGTTTCAGTGCCGCATCAAGGCTCTAAGGCATACTTCCCTTGCCAATGTGTGTAATCCTGAAAATGCGCCTGAACAATTGATATCTCGCTTTATCGTTATTTTTTCTTCAATTTTTTTGTCTATATATTTGTTATTCATGCTTATAATTATTGGTCTTGGACTACATATACATATTTTTAATTTTTCCTCCAGTTGCGCCTTTTTTCATTAAAGCCCACGCATTACAACGGGTCTTAAAACTTTTTTGTGCTTTTTGCCTTTGATAACACTGCATAAGACAAAATCAGCATTTGCATAGTTGAAGCATCTCTCCATTTTCTCTTTTCCATTTTAGAAAGCTTCCATCTTAATTCAAGAAAGAGCTCCTATAATTTATTCCAAATACCCAAATTTTCAAATGAACAAAGAAAGAAACAAGAAGTTAAACCGTTAAAGTGAAGTAGCACCCATATTGAGTGTTTGCTATCAATAAAATGCATAAGTCCCTTATGATTTACTTATAACTGCCTAGCATTAGGCTGCCCAGTTGAAGTCAAACATTATTGCCATTTACCTGTATATCAACAAGAGAAAGGAGACGTAAAAGCAAATCCAACATCTGCTTGAAAGGCTCCAACTCTCCATCCCAACTCTTCCACAAGTCATTTTTTGGAGTAGTATTGACTGAACTACAAAGGCTATCAGCTTTTTCAATGAGACAGGAGATGCAATAGAATATAGACGGGCTTCCAGCAGGTAGATGTCTAACCAGTGCAACAACTCCAGAAGCGAGTCCCTCAAAAGGAGTTAACCCAGGATATCCCTAAACTTTCAGTTAAATCAGAAAACAAGTTCAAGCATCACAGCAACTAAGTTTGATAACTATATTACCTCTAAAGATCTCTTGACATAATAGAATACAAGTTGCTCCTTTAAAGTAACTCTTTCATCTAGGTCAGCATCCTTCACAGAGGACATGAAAGCGACAAACACTGAGTGTGAGGCTTTAGCCACTTTCCCAGTTGGATGCCCCATGTATCTGGTTAAACATATTAAGGAAATTTTCATAAATTCAACCAAGTTTAGCTTTCCTAGTTGTTTCTAGATCTATCCATCAGATGCAGGATACAGGAACATGGTTGGAGCCAGCACCTTGCGGAATACAGAGGCTGGTATACATTCTACGCAAGTTGGGATTATTCGCAGACAAAATAATATCCGAGCAGTCTGCACTTCATCAGTAGTCCAAAGATATTCCATTTTCTGAAAGCTAGTAGGTACTGCAAGGAAAAAGGTAATGTTTTCAGAAAGACTGTAATAGAGCAAACATACTGACAATTACAAACGTGCAGGAAAAAAAAAATCACAACCAGCTTGGTTTGTCAAATCATCATAAGATGGAAGAGACTCCATGAATGAGACACAGGCAGATTCATTCTCTTGAACCCTTGTAACAACTGCTCTAATCGTATCCATATACTCTGGCAAACGCATTCTGCGAAAATATTCCATACAAGAAAATGCAACCAATATCCTCACTGAAAGTCTCATTTGAATTTCTTGAGGAGCACCTAAACCTAACTTGTGCTTTGTTACTGCCAAGGCAAAAAACACAACCATGAAGAAAGCAGATTCAGCAATTTTTTCCAGATTCCCTAATAGTGCTTCCTCCCTATCTCGAAGCATCAAAGCAACCTGTCGATGCCACATATAGACATCCCGACAGTAATTCCATATGATATCCTCTACTATACTTCGGTTTTCTTCATCTGCCAAGACATACTGATTGCAAAAAACACCAGTTATGGCCCCTGCCTCCTTAAAAATAATGCTGTCTAGATGTTGCTGGACCTCATTGAGAACTAATCCCACCAAGTTTCCAGATGGTGATTCTTGGATTTTGACATAAATACGTGGCAAGGGGAAGACTTCAGTCAGCAATGCTGTAGTGAGGCATAGAAACACATGAGCTTGGTAAGAAAATGGACCACTTTTAGATAAAGCTAATGATAGACACTGTAACAAAAAGGAGTTTCTTGGCTCCACGGTAGCATAATCAGCATCTCTGGCACTAGAAACTAAACCATGCGCAATAATCTCGATACGTCCCTCTGCAGAAGTCTTTAACTCCATTAACGCTTTCTGTTCAGATCTATTGATGACTCTTAACACTCCAGCAGCAGCCATGACTACAGCAAACAAAGAGAATGCTGGTCGTGTATTCTTCAATACCTCTCTACTGAAAAGATCAATCTTCTCTGCAGAGTGGGAATTGATAAAATTTGAAAAACTCCATTCCATTAGATGCAGTACCATGAGCCCATTAGACACACTAGCAGAAGGACCATCACTTTTATCCCACAATTCCATTAAACAACAGAGAGCTCTAACAAAATAAATGTTCACAGAAGAAGATAAGGCATAGCCAATTCCTGCAAGAACATTGGGGATTGCCCTTTCAGACAAGCGGATGAATCTATAGTCTTCTTCAAGGAGCTGGCAGAGCAATTTCAAGCAGACCGTTTTAGATTTTTCGGATGCTGAAGGTACAAAAGAAAGAGCACCAAGGAGGAGAACACCTTCAGAGAAGAAAGATAAGCTTTTGTTCGAATGAATATGTCCAGAGAAAAGGTGCAAGAGGACCTCCACCGCTGAATCAATGACCCCAGGAGAATGTCTAGATGATTTCCTAACCCAAACATACAGAAGCCTGACAAATAAAGGATAAGATTCCTGCGGAAGGGAGACTTTTTGTGAGGACAAAATAGACAGAAGAAGCTTTGCTTGTGGATCAGCAATATAAAGAGAGAACTGCGCATTGACGAGTGTCCTTAGAGATTGGAGGTGATTCGATTGGAATGACTTATTTTGAAGGGAGTCCCGAAGATCAGCCCATGCTCGGATGATATTTTGGGCTGATGTCGAAGAAGGATGTCTCAATGTCGTATTCACGTGGGTGCCACTGCTGCTGCATAGCCATTCTTCAAGGAATACATATTCAGCTTTCTTTGCCATCATGTAAATTATACAACTGCAACATCAAACATTGCCAGTAATCAAAAAAAGAGACTGCTACAGGCGCTAAAGCATAATTAAGAGCCCACTAATTATCTAACCAAGTCTCACCAATGAACTATAATCACAACAAAATTTGCACCAAATGCGAGTACAAGATTTAGGTGATTAAAAGTTACCCACCACCTCAATGACATATTTTTCGCACCAGCAAACCCCGCTTCATGAAAACAAAAGTAACTAGCAATGATTTGCTTTCAGATCTCAAAAGGATTATCCCCCTTATAAGCTGGGAAAAGAGGGGAAAGGGGTCGGCTTTATTTAGTCAATAGAGTTAGTCAACAATAAAATTTGTTACTCAATAGATATAGCGAGAGAAGTGTTATAGATAACATTTTTGCTGAGAAGAGGTGTAAAAGAAAAGACAGAGTTTACGCAAAAGAGTTGGATAAGGGAAGGGTTTTTTTTCCTTATCAATTCCAAAATCATTAAGCAACAAACGATAATGACAAGTAGGGTGATTTTCTAGAATTCTCTCCAGCACATTGTTTTTCGGAAGAAAGATCACAACATGTTGGGAAAATACACTATCAAATACATCGCAAGTTTATTTTATAGGAATAACAACTACTAAGCATCAATCCTAAACAAGTTTGGGTCGGCTATATGAATCCTTGCTTATCACGTTACTCCATTTGAACTGTTTATTTTCCCAACAGAAGAAAAAAAGTAGCAGTGACTATCTAAGGCTTATCTAATCAAAAAGAAAATAAACACATAAGGGAAACTTGAAATGAAAATTTATAGTCAAAAGCAAAATTCAGAAATCTTAGTTGCAAGATAAAAGGAAAGCCAAAAAAGAGAATGCCAAGCAAATATTAGAGTCAGAGACGATTCAGAAAGCAAAGATATTTACTTTCTAACAACATTAACATCTCTTGGGACTTTCTTCGAACAGGAACAAGCAGCAGATGAAACACTTGTATGTCAATATCTAACAGCAATTTATGTATAAAACTGAGAAATTCACTACAATAAGTATAATTTGGCAAATTACAAAAAACCATAGAGGAAAATTCGAAACTTTACCTTCTACGAGCAGTCACTTGAGCGCCAAGATTATTGAGTTCGCAAGAAGCTTCAAAACAGCAGTTGCTGCAAGATTTAGAAAAGTTTTATTATATAATTATATGAAAAATATGTACCCTTTTTCATCAATTGTAATAAACTAGAACTTTATGGTCAATTAACATCCAATTGAACTGTTTTAGTACAATTTCTGAGGAGAAAAGAAGATTGTGTAAAATTGGAGGGCTACGGTGACATAAGGAGTAACTACCATTCAAGAAAAATATTACCTAGTATATTCCACATATGAAAGTGAGAAATAAAAACACAGCAAGGAGTAAAACTTCGAAGAAAGGCAATAGATTAGAGTTTGACTTTAAATAATGTTATTTTTTTTGTTAAAGTAGGATATTTATATCTTATTAAATTAAAAACATTACAAAGTAGTGTCAGTGCCGGGTACTCAAGTTCTCCATAAGTGTGATATTTTGAGACACAGTATTAATATTACATGCCAAAAATTTTATAGCAAGTACAGTTCATAGGATGTCTGCCCAAAATATATCATTTACAAACATCAAAAAAACTGCTAGTAAGCTGGATCTACCCAAAAAAACTTGGCTTTGCTGCCTCCTTTGTTATAGCGTTTGCCACTCTATTCTGCTCCCTGAATAGCGCCTTACCACGACCTTGCCCATCCTTTGCCTTAACAACATGCATGCACAAATCATGGGATCATATGTTAGGTTACTTGTGAGTAGCATTTGGATTATTTCTGACGAGTCTGTGTTAATGACCAAAGGGATCAATTCCTTTTGCTTAGCTAGCTGGAGTCCTTTTAGGAGAGCTTTCAGTTCAGCCATAGTGTTGGTTGTATAGGTATGTGTTGATACCTAATTTTTTTCGTATATATTTTCAAAATAATGCATGAGCATCAATTAATATTTTTTCATAATATTTTGTAATTTTAAAAGATTTTTAATTAATTTATTCCATCATTTTATTATCTAAATAATTACTAATTGCATCACAAAAGATTTTATAATAATTTTATTGCTTAATTTTATTATTTTATATTTATATTAAGCTTTAATTATTTTATGCATAATTTCATTTACATCTTTAGGTTATAATTGCAATAACTTTGTAATAAAAGCCCATGTATGCATAATTACTTTTTTTACACGAAAATGGATTTTTATATTTTTATAACATTAAGTAATTATTTTAAATTATTTTCATACACAAATAGCATATTTCATCATTTATTAATTATTTTTATAAATTATTTTGTTAAATTGAGTGGGTATTTAAAATATAGCTCTTTTTAATTAATTTTCGGACCCCATCCCAATAACTATCAGCCCAATTTTCGGACCCAGCCCAATAACTATCAGCCCTAGGGTCCTTAAGACTCTTCCGAACTCTAACACATTGGGGTTGGTTTTCCAATCTTGTATGAACTATTTCTTTAAGTGTGGTCCTGGTGTGAGCATTGCCCGGGGTCCCTGAGGCCCTTGGGAACTTTGACACTAGGAACCTAATTCTATGTGCCATGGATGGATCCTCCTGTATACTTTAGACTTGCTTTGCTTGAAGGACTGGTTCCCAGGTTTATAGGCCTATGAAGGCTCCCTATGGTATAATGAACTTTGTTGTGTAATTTATTCATTATTGGACTGTAGTAATGTAATAATCTCTGTAATAAACAGATCTGGGGTTATTAGTAAAAACTGGGTTTTTCTTATATATTTTTGTTAAAAAACTCAGGTAGAAATCCTGCCTATAGGTCTATTGTGTTGGTTCCTTATGTGCATGTTACTGCTCATTTAAAGATCCTGCCTATAGGATGTTTTTCTGATTGTTTAACTATGAATGTTCATATTTTCGGCATATTAGAGTCATTGCCTGTAGGTCTTTTGTTAATTCTGCATTAGAATCCATGTTCATAGGATCCACACATATTTCCAATCTCAACGTGCATTAGTGATCATGTATATAGGATCATATTTGTGTGAATTAATAAACTTTCTTGGTGACTTGTCTAAAATTCTGACCACGTGTGATTAATAGAATTCATGCCTATAAGGATAACAATCAGTTTCAACTTAGATTACATGCCTATAGGAGACATAAAAAATCAGTTTCAACTTAGATATCATGTCTATAGGATTCAAATTAATAGATATGCATATAGGGTGAAATCCATTTATAAACTTAGAGATCATGTTTATAGGGGTTTAATCAGTTTCAACACTTAGAAATCATGTTTGTAGGAGTTAAATTAATTCTGCAAAATTAGAAAGCATGCCTATAAGTTCTAAAAAGATAAAACTTGTCTTTATGAGCAATTCACTTAGAAACCATGTTAAAGGTCTGTAATTAACAGTTGTAGATTCATGCCTATAGGATTATGCGCTGGTTATCACTTAGGCGAACCTGTAGGGTTCCTAAGGATTCTGGGCCTAAAACTGTGACATCTTGATGCCTGAAATGTGCCCTGATTCAGGCTTAATAAAATCAGTAGGCAAATTGATAGGTATCGATGCTCGTTTTAATAAACTGGTTTCTTACATTTTATTTATGTCCATCTAGATATCCTACCTATAGGATCCTAAATTAATGAAATTTATTAATTGAATTACGTGCATTTGTTGTTACTTGTGGAGGTTAACATGAGCCCTTATTTGTTCCTTACATGATAGTCCTATCTGAATTTTGTTTGTCGCCTAGATTTTTCTCATTTTAAGCAACATAGATCAGTCTAGAACTACTTTAAATAAAGGTCCTAAGAACCTCCAGGACCATAGGTAAGGAACGGGTAGTGCATGCATAAGGCATGAGTTAGAAGCTACTAGAACGCTTAAGTAACAACTTAAAGATAGTAATTGGGTAGTAAAGGAAATGATGACTCGTGCGCTAATACTATGTGTAGCACCCCAATTTGGGAAAAGTTACCAAGTATTGCATGGAAATGATCCTATAGGCTAAAAAACTTAGGACCCCTTTTAATTCATGTTTTGAAATAATAGTTGTCTAAATTTCTTTATTTTCCTTTAAGAATAATTCGCTTAATTAAGTTCGGCCGGGACCCGCCATTGTAGACCTCGAGGGGTGCCTAACACCTTCCCCTCAAGGTAGTTTTGAGCCCTTACCCGATCTCTGGTGATGCAAACTAGTTTCATGAGTTAACTGCTCTAGGTGCCCTAACACACCTTAATCCGTTAGGTGGTGACTCTTCAAATCTCATACCCCATCCCAAAAGGAAGGGAGTTGTCTCAGAAACGTCGAAACCCGATTTCGCAAGAAAAATGGGGGCGCGACAGCATGGAGACTCTGCTGGGGATAAACCTTATGCTCTTACCATAACGAACTTGCTTTTGGTGAATTAGTCTTTAAGCATGCTTTATTCTATTAATACGTGCGCACCATTTCCCTTTCCCACTTTATGTGAATTTAATTGCCTATTTTCAAGCATTTATGATTTCCTTTTTACTATGGAAATTGACTTGTCTCTTTGTTTTCTTTCTTAAAATGCCTTTTCAATTATTAAATACCGCATTTATCATTTTCTAACGTGCAAATACGTGACAACATGCGATTTTCCGTTGCATAAATCATGCTCAACATCATATTCCCCTTGTGCGTAATCAATACCATAGTAACGTTTGATGAGTGTTTGCGCTCTTCCTATATATCACCCCTTTGAATTCGGAAAGGCTTATTTGCGGTAAAACTAGTCGATCAGCGGTGCAGTCGACGGTTCCGTTCCTTTCCCCCTCAAGTTGTCCGCTTGAGGTTACCAGTCTAGACCTCTATAGAAACTTTACTCTGATTTATCGTACATGCATCATGGTCAAACCTAGCCAGGGTTAATATGTTGTCCACATAATAACCCTTTAAGAAAAGCCTTGTCCAAAAGTTCACCGGGGTTTCCATAATCCCAACGGACGCCACCACGATCTGTGCATTAATTTGGAGAAATAAGTACTAATATGCTAATCACTGATGTATAAGTAGTTGAATCTGGAGGGGGAAAGGGTCTTAACCTTATTTGTTTTGCAGAAAATGAGGCACGAAGTCCCCAGGTTCGGCATGGACCGTAACATACCACCATTGTTGCTAGATTGGTGGGAAGATCTTTCATCAAGTGACAAAAAGCATGTGAAAAAGGTCCTGGGAAATTTGCCTTCTTTATTGGACATCCAACCGAATAATATGTTGATTGAAGTTGCCACAATGTTCTGGGACAGAAAAAGATCCGTGTTTCGCTTTGGAAACATAGAAATGACCCCTCTCTCGGAAGAAATAGGGGAATTCGCTAGACTGCCTTGGGACAGTCCCGATTTATTGGTGCCAGAAAACCATACTGCTAGGGGGTTTCTGAAAATGATGGCTCTAAAAAAGAACGACGATTTGGAGTGCTTGAAGAAATCCTACATAACCTTTGACTATCTCTATGAACGGTATGGTCATAGTAAATCATATCGTATCTACCATGACGTGTTCATCGTCTTCTTCCTAGGTATGATAGTGTGTCCGATGCAAGGGGACAAAATTCATACCAGACTGGCCATGGTAACAAAAACCGTAATGGAGGGGATCGAGGGGAAAAGATATACCATTGTCCCTATGATCATACCAGACATATATCGAGTCTTGTACCGTTGGCAGAGGGGATTCAAACACTTCGAGGGTTGTAATCTGTTGCTACAGGTTGGTTGTTAGAGCATCTACAGAGAGGTCAATATCGTCAAGAGTTTCCACGAAGGTCGTGGAATGATCATATAGCTTTCCATCACCCTAAGAGAATGACCTATATCCTAGACAGATCTGCTCAACCAGAGAGTGCTACAGAATTAGTGCAGTTTTTCAACAATTTGACTGAGGATCAGGTTCAATGGATGTTCAAATGGTTCCCTAATGCCGAGTTCATCATCAGATCTAGGGACGCTCCGCACTTGGTGTTGATCGGGTTAAGGGGCATATAACTTATGTTCCCATCAGGGTTATGAGACAAGCAGGCAGGAAGCAAGTCATACAACGAGTCATTAAAATGAGTCACTACAGGGCAGATTTCCAAGATGATGACATCCCATACAAATGTAAAGCTCAACATATGTGGCACTTGAATATTATTGTGGGA
Source organism: Nicotiana knightiana (assembly GCA_005239525.1). Taxonomy (NCBI): domain Eukaryota; kingdom Viridiplantae; phylum Streptophyta; class Magnoliopsida; order Solanales; family Solanaceae; genus Nicotiana; species Nicotiana knightiana. The sequence continues at coordinate 116,160 of ML401580.1, read as the reverse complement.
AGGGACACCATCAAGTCGGATCGATATCACGTAGGGCACGTGTACTTTTACCCATCATGGTTGGAAGATAGCATAGCAGGAAAAGTTGAGTCGGGGATCGGTCGAGGAAATAGGGTCATAGACGAAGTTGCTGAAGCCCAAGTGAAATACAACAGACTGCACAAAAGGGTTCGCGAGTCCGAGGCTGAGCATCTGGAACAACACAAGACTGATATGGAATTAATCAATGAATGGAAGGAAACGACTACCAGATCGAATGAAAGGTTAGAATATCTAGAGCAGGGTCTGATGGAGCTGGAAGGGAAGATGAGGAAAAGAGTCATAGACTGCCAGAATGCTGAAGGTATTGAAGGAGGACATCTAGTAAGGGCATACCTGTTGCTGGACATGCGCGACCTGGGGAACCTGATCGATGGAGCCAAGAGAACCAGACCTGGAGAAAGTCCTTCTGGGACCAAGTAGATTAGGTTTATTCGTTTTTGCTTTTCAAATGTAATAAGGCCAAGTGCCATTAGTGACTTATCTTGTTTAGTGTCGTTTTAGATTCATCTATTTTACATTAATGAAATAAGGCAATTATTGGAACTGAAGTTCTCTAAATCAACTTGTCACTAGGCCTACCTCGGGCACAATGAGGCTCCCAAATTAGGACACAAATTTACATTCCCGCACTATGTGTTTAAATATTTCAAATACTCTTTTTGGAACCCTTACTGACTTGGTTACCTTTTGTTTTTCTTTCATTTTTGATTATTCCCATTCCCCAAGGTTGGTTCACACATACTGGCATCATCATCATATCATACCAGATCCAGAGGCCCTCCACCTCCTCCTCCTCCAAGCGCATCAAAAGGCAAAGAGAAAGCTAAGATGGATAATGTAAGTGGCGACAACACCACACATGCTGAGAATGTGGAAACTTCTGATGGTCAGAGTACTCCGGCACCAAATGACTTGGTTTTGCGGCTTGAAAAGAAAATACTTGAACTACAAGGTGAGCTTGAGCATGTCCGTAACTTGGAAAACCTCTCCCTCACACTAAACGTCCCAGATATCAACCATCCAAATACCCAAAACTCGGCACCTCCCCAGAATACACGCAACCAACATTCGCAGAATCCTCTCGTACCCCACCAATATACAATCCCTCCTCAAAATCCTTTACCCAGACCTACACCTCCTCAACATCAGCATCTCCCAACTCAATATCCACAAACCACTTACCACACTCCTCAGAATACCCCACAGCCTATCCCCGATCCCCAAAATTCAACCAATGATCACCAATATACCCAAACTCTTAGCCTTCACCAAAACAACCCCATATACGTGGAAACCTTACCCCATTCTACTCAACTAATCTCATATACACCAGAATCCGCCGAGAAGGACCGACTCATTAAGAACATGGTAGAGGAGCTCAAGAAACTCACAAGCCAAGTTCAGGGTGTTGAAGGAGGCAAAGGAATCGAAGGTTTGAATTATGAGAATTTGTGCATTCAACCAGATGTGGAACTGCCGAAGGGTTACAAACCTCCTAAGTTCGAAATGTTCGATGGAACGGGTGCCCCAAAGGTACATTTGAGAACCTATTGTGACAAGCTCGTAGGGGTTGGAAAGGACGAAGGGTTTCACATGAAGCTATTCATGTGAAGCTATTCACGAAGGGATTCACATGAAGCTATTCATGTGAAGCCCTACTGTGAAAATGCACCAGACGTCTTCTATATCCAGAATCTCAAGAAGAAGCCCACTGAGACTTTCCGCGAGTATACTACTCGATGGAGGTCAGATGCAACGAAGGTCAGGTCGGCATTAGATGAAGAGCATATGAACAAGTTCTTTGTCAGGGCTCAGGATCCACAATATTACGGAAGGTTAATGGTAATCGAGAATCACAAGTTCTCTGATATCATCAAGCTCGGAGAAAGGATCGAGGAAGGTATCAAAAGTGGAATGGTGACAAATTTCGAGGCACTGCAGGCCACGAATAAAGCACTACAATTAGGTGGCATATCAAAGAAGAAAGAAGTGGGAACAGTAATGGTTGCCCAAGGCCCAGAAAATCCATTTGTATACCAAACGCCTCCACCCACATACCAACCATCACCTCTCAGATATTCCCAATTTTCTACTGCCTACCATACCTATAATTCCCAACCATCCTATTATCAGTCACCTCCAACTCGTCCAACTACCAAAAACTCATGCCTAATTTTGACTGCAAGCCACCCAGACAATACACCGCCATTGTTGAACCCATCGACCAGTTGTACGAGAGATTGAAAGTTACTGGTTAGGCAATGGAGAATTCATCTCAATGGGTCAATACAAACAAGACTTGTGCGTACCATTCTGGTATGAATGGACACACTATTGACGACGCACCTTGAAAGACAAGATCCAGACACTGATTGAAATAAGGTCATACAGGAAAAAGAAACTGCATCTAATGTCCGCAACAGTCCCCTCCCAGATCATAAGGGTGAAGGGGTCAATGTGATAGAAACTGATGAAGAATGGGATCCCAAGGGATCAATTGGCCTTATTCGAGAAGGTGATGATCCTAAGAAACCTACAGTCACGCTCAATCCCATTGTGGTGCAGGTGCAGCCACCAGTTGAAGTCGAGGTAGCCGAATCGGTTCCTTTTGAAGTAGAAGTAACCCCACCTGCAGCAACACCCGCTCCATTTAAGGTGGAGGTGGCCACACCTTTCACTGTAATAGTGGCATCTACACCACCCTTTAGTTCCAATGATGTACCTTGGGATTATGTGGCCGAGGCTAGAAGAAAAGGAAGGTCGAAGATGGAAGAATCCGGTGCTGCACAAGGAATGACTAGAACAAGAAGGGTTTATACACCGAAACATTTGGGAGAAGCCAGTAAGCAAGCTTCCAGTAAATCGCCCGTTGTTGAGACTGGTCCAGATGACCTCTGGAAGAAGGTACATGCAAGGGAGTAATCTGTCGTCGATCATCTGAACAAGACTCCCGCCCAAATATCTATCCTGTCATTGCTGAAAAATTCTAAGGCATACAGGAATGCTCTGATGAAGGTATTGAATAAAGCATATGTGCCAAACAACATCACTAGCAGAAAAATGGCCAATATGGTGGAGGAAGTACTAGAAAGCCACAATATCACTTTCCATGAGGATGAGTTGCCACCTGAAGGGTTAAGTCACAACAGGGCACTACACATCACAGTGCAATGTGAAGACAAGTTCATTGCTCGAGTTTTGATAGATGGAGGATCCAACCTCAATATTTGCCCATTGACAATGCTGAAGAGGTTGGGCAAAGGCCTACATGAAATACGAGCAGGATCTATGAATGTGAAAGCATTCGATGGGTCACAAAGAGCCACGATTGGAGAAACCAACGTACTCTTGCAAATGGGTCCTACCTGGTTCGATGTTGAATTCCAGGTACTAGACATATCCGCCTCCTACAATCTACTGTTGGGACGACCTTGGATACATGCCGCCGGAGCTTTCGCATCTACTTTTCACCAAGCGGTAAAGTTTGAATGGAACCATCAAGAAGTGATCATCCACGGAGATGGGAGCAAGCCCATTTATACCAATCAGAATGTTCCAGTGGTAGAAAACAAAAGGAAGTTAGGTGGAGAAACCTACCATCGCATTGAGCGTGTTAACACGATTGAGAAGGATAAATGGTGGATTAAAAAATAGAGAGAATACTGGCATGGGCAGGGTATGAACCTGGTAAGGGGCTTGGTAAAAAGCTTCAAGGTATCTCCAAACCACAGTACAACTGAAGCGCCATCGCACAACCTTCGGGCAGATATCAGTATACCTGGCAGGAATATCAAAATTGGTCACCACCATGGTGTGGTACATACTATCCTCTTGAGAAACCCGTGTCGCACCTCAATCAGACCTTCCATCAGGCCGATACAGTATGGGGATCAGAAGAAGAAGAAACCTTGGGAGCATTGAGGAATTTGTTCTTGGAAGACGATGATATGGATTATTGTGTCATAGTTTAGGAGGAGGAGGAAGATGGCCTCACTATCCAGACAGTGGAGAAGGGAGCATCCCTCAAGAACTAGACCACTAAACCATCAAGGGCCCGACGAGTCTCGGGGTAGCAAGGCTGATAGCATTGTTTACTTTTGAAAATGATTTCTTCTTTGGCATTTTGTTTTAATTAATATTTTAATGTTCCGTTCGAAAAAAATTTATCTGAAATCATGTTGTTTGACATTCTAAATGGCTTGATGTTTTATTATTACTATTGTTCGTTCATATCTTTATCCCTACAGTATTACTATTTCTTATCTTGATGAACCAACGACTGTGACATGTAATGAGACAACGCAATAGAAGGACAGTGACTCGAAAGAAATAGAAGATGCGGATGTAATATCTGAGGAAATTGTCAGATAAGATGAGAACTTTGAGAACAAGCCCAAGTCCAACATGGGCGAGACCGAGATAGTCAACTTGGGAGATTCCGAAACCGTCAAGGAAACCCGCATAAGCATATATTTGTCACTATCAGAGAAAGAAGAATACACTCGGTTCCTGAAAAATTATGAGGATATATTTGCATGGTCATACGACGATATGAGAGGGTTGAGCACATACATAGTGGCTCACAAGTTACCTACAAATCCAATGTCTCACGGCCAGCTCTATCAGAATAGAATGTCCAGGGCTTTCAACAAAATGGTCATACCAATATAGTTCACGTCGGGGCAGCTGGTACTGAAACAGATCTTTCCATATCAAGATGAGTCCAAAGGGAAATTATCTCCCAACTGGCAAGGTCCTTACATGGTTCACAGGGTACTGACTGGAGGAGCACTCATACTCGTAGAGATGGACGGAGAAATCTGGCCAAAGCCTATCAATTTAGATGCAGTCAAAAGATACTATGTGTAAACTATTTATGCTTCTTAATATGATGTAAATTGAACTACCCTCGACCTGATTCCCGTTTAAGAGGGGATACATAGGCAGCCCTGTGAGTTCGGTCACAATTCAATAAAATTTCCATTTTCCCCCACAATCAGAAACTGAGGCAGAATTTTGACAAGATCTTCAGACAGAACGGAGCAAGTCAAGAAGACGAAAGCACAGACCAACCTTCCCCCACAAAACTCACAAATTATTCTTTGGATCAGGACTATATCATCCTGACAAAAGCACAGACCAACCTTCCCCCACAAAACTCACAAATTATTCTTTGGATCAGGACTATATCATCCTGACAAATACCGTTGCAACAACACAATCACTATGCACGAAACACATTGTCAGCTAAGAATACTTCACTCTTACCCTTCTCCTTGCATGAGACTAAGTACTGTCCCGAACCTTGCACGAGGCTAAGCCCTGCCTCCCACTTGCATAAGGCTAAGCATTGCCTACTCCTTGCATGGGACTAAGCATTTTCCCGAACCTTGCATGAGGTTAAGCCCTGCCTCTTCACTTGCATAAGGCTAAGCACTGCCTTCTCTTTGCATGAGACTAAGTTTTGTCTCAATCTTGCATGAGGCTATGCCCTGCCTCTCCCATTTGGATGAGACTAAGCCTTGTCTCGATCCTGCATGAGGCTAAGCCTACCTCTCTACTTGCATAAGGCTAAGCATTACCTTCTCCTTGCATGGGACTAAGCACTGTCCCGAATCTTTCATGAGGCTAAGCCCTGCCTCTTCATTAGCATAAGGCTAAGCATTGCCTTCTATTTGCATGGTACTAAGCCCTGTCCCGAATCTTGCATGAGGCTAGGCCCTGCCTCTCTACTTGCATAAGGCTAAGCACTACCTTCACTTTGCATGGGACTAAGCACTATCCCAAATCTTGCATAAGGCTAAGCACTGCCTTCTCTTTTCATGAGACTAAGCACTGTCCCGAATCTCGCACGAGACTAAGAACTGTCTCTCTTGCATTGTTCTCTTCTAAGCTCTGCCCTCAACTTCACACAAGACTAAGCTCTATCTTGATGCCTCTAACATCATGTCTCTGCAACTCATGGGCTGAAATATAACCAACTTGTCCAAAGGCGTCATAGTCTAAAGGCACCATCCTCATAGCCGGGAGACATCATGTCATGGCCTGAGGATCTCTCAAACTTTCATATCATTATTCAAAGGCGTCATGGTTCGGAGGCACCATTTTTATGGCCCGAGAACATCATTTCATAGCCTGCGAATCCCTTACCGCACAACTCATGGCTCGGGACGTCATGGTCTAAGGACGTCATCCCCAACCGTCCAAAAACAACTTTCATGGTCTAAAGGGAATTTGCGTCATGTCTAAATTTACGCAAAGTTATACGCCTATACTTGCAATACATCTTCTGATTTATAGGTGACCCAGTGAGTAACTGTTATCCCAACAGGAGCAATCCCGTTCTAGTTCCTCCAAATTATTTCAAACTGACCACTCACTACAACCATTTCATCATATTCGAAACCTTGTATTTGTCCTTGTGATAACTTCATCAGTATATTTCGCCGGTGGATCTAGAACTACACAGACCTGATTCCTGTAAAACCGGAGATATGTAGGCAGCTCGGAAACCAGAATGCGACCTATATCTCTCAGATCACTCCATTCGGTCAAAAATTGGCCATCATATCTTTACCAGACAACTCTTTCATTCTTCCCGGGGAAAAAAGGGGCACCTGTTGATACCAATTTTTCCCATATATATTTTCAAAATACATATATATTTTCAAAATAATGCATGAGCATCAACTAGTATTTTTCCATAATTTTCTATAATTTTAAAAGATTTTTAATTAATTTATTCCATTATTTTATTATCTAAATAATTACTAATTGCATCACAAATGATTTTATAATAATTTTATTGCTTAATTTTATCATTTTATAATTATATTAAGGTTTAATTATTTTATGCATAATTACATTTACATCTTTAGATTATAATTGCAATAACTTTGTAATAATAGCCCATGTATGCATAATTACTTTTTTTTTTATAAGAAAATGACTTTTTATATTTTTATAACATTAAGTAATTATTTTAAACTATTTTCATACACAAATAGCATATTTCATCATTTATTAATTATTTTTATAAATTATTTTGTTAAATTGAGTGGGTATTTAAAATATAGCCCTTTTTAATTAATTTTCGGACCCCAGCCCAATTATCCTAACCCATAACCCAATAACCCAATATCCATAACCCGCCCCAGCCTAGAACTAATCCTGGCCGTTGATCTCAAAAGATCAACGGTCTAGGACACCCTTTCCTTTTTTAATTACACAAACCTGCTAACCTTACCCCATTTTTCTGAATCCGCCGTCCTTCAATTCCCTTCTCTCCTCTCTTCTCTCTCACCCCTTTCTAACCCTAGCCCACCATTACTAATATCCCCTTGATTCATGGGGTTTTCCTCCAATTCCATGCCTTATCCGGCCTCATCTCTCTACTGGTTGTTTGATTTTCATGTTACTTGAGGATAATCTCAAGATATTCTAACTAGAATTGGTTTTAAAATCTCTCCTTTCTCGGTTAATCCGTCTATATTCACTCTGATGTCTGTGAGTATTAATACTTTCGTGTTTTATGGTTTCAAATCTCTGGTTCAAATCAGATTTGATTCACCTCTGTTTATTTTCATAAACCTAGCTATTTCTGGTCAAATCCGTTTAAATATCTTTAGATCTGAAGCGGCTTTGAGTTTGTTTGGTACTTTTCCCTTAATATTTTCTGCTTTTACTATTATTGTTAACTGATTTCATGTTTTTCTAAAAGCTAGGGTTTTTATTTCTAATGGGGTTTCTGCAAAAATGTTTAAACGTTTAAATGTGTCAACTCTGGTTTTCTTCTTTATTGTTTTGACTGATTTTTACTTGAGTTTCATCTCTATTCTTTGATATGCCTTAGGGTTTCAATTATTCGATTGTTTGTTATAATGTTTGCCCATTTACCTTAGCTCTGTCAATTAAAGTGATTAGTTGATTTATTTGCCTAATTAGGGTTTGAAATTGTGCTTTCCTTTAAAACCGATATTTCCTTACCGGATTTTTACTTATTCCTTATGTGCGATTAATAATTGGTACTACTTTCCTTAATTCCTTTATTGGCCCGATTTCTGTGCTTTGATTATTAGGGATGACTTATAATTGATCCCTGGACGTACTGCTTACCTTATTTAAACCTTAATCTCGTCTGCTGATTTATTCCGTGTGAGATTCCCCTTAATTTAAGTGATACTTACTTGATTCTGTCCTATTAATTGATTCGTGTTCACCTTAATTGACTGATTAACTGATCTTCATACCTTATTTTTGTGAAATTAATTTTCATACCTTATTTGTGTTACTCTATCGTGTGCTATTTAAACCCCCTATTTGTTCAGATTTAAAAAAGTACTCACTGACACTCAGACTCACACACACATTTTACAACCTCCTCATTGAAACTCTCAAGTTTTCTGTTCTCTCAAGAACTTAAGTTCTCTCTTTCTATTATTCTGATTTGTTGCACTGTCTGGCCGGCTGAAAGCCAGGGCTAGATTCTCTGGATTCAAATTGTTGTTACATTCATGTTTGCTTTCTTCTCAACTGGTATGATTTAACCCCTGTCATCCTATTTCTGTCCTATGTGCTTATTTGGTTAGTCTATTTCAAAACCTCAGCATGCTTCTGTTTGCTATATGTCCATATGATTTCACTTAGTGATAATGTAAACTAGGTTATCTCTAATGATGTGAAACCCTGTCTAATTCAGTTATATGTTCCCTGTTCCGAACATGACTAGATACTACAAGCATGTAATTAATGTATGGCCAATTCTATCTGTTAATTCAAGTGTCCTTGCTCTTTTGTTATTGCTTTAAATATTGGTACAATATCTATGTTTGAATAAATACCAATCTGTTTGAACCATATGCTAAATGTGGGTTCTGTTTATTTCTTGGTACAATTTTGTTTGCAATCATGTAATCTGAATCTGTTTACTTCTTGAAATTAAACTGTTTTCTAAACTGTCCCCTACCCTTTATATACTGGTTTTCAAACTTCTACTCTTAGTTATTTAGGTTCCTACCACCCCCAATGTGAGCACTACCTAGGGTCCTTGAGACTCCTCCGAACTCTGACACATTGGGGTTGGTCTTCCAATCTTGTATGAACTGTTTCTTTAAGTGTAGTCCTGGTGTGAGATTTTCCCGGGGTCCCTGAGGCCCTTGGGAACTTTGACACACTAGGAATCTAATTCTATTTGCCATGGATGGATCCTCATGTATACTTCAGACTTGCTTTGCTTGAAGGCCTGGTTCCCAGGTTTATATTAGCCCTATGAAGGCTCCCTATGGTATAATGAATTTGTTGTGTAATTTATTTATTATTGGGTTGCAGTAATATAATAATCTCTATAATAAACAGATCTGGGGTTATTAGTAAAATTTGGGGGGGTTTATATATCTTTGTTAAAAAAACTCGGGTAGAAATCCTGCCTATAGGTGTATTGTGTTGGATCCTTATGTGCATGTTACTGTTCATTTAAAGATCCTGCCTATAGGATGCTTTTCTGACTGTTTATGACTCTGAATGTTCATATTTTCGGCATATTAGAGTCATTGCATGTAGGTCTTTTGTTAATTCTGCATTAGAATCCATGTTCATAGGATCCACACATATTTCCAATCTCAACGTGCATTAGTGATCATGTATATAAGATCATATTTGTGTGAATTATAAACTTTCTTGGTGACTTGCCTAAAATTCTGACCACGTGTGATTAATAGAATTCATGCCTATAAGGATAAAAATCAGTTTCAACTTAGATTCCATGCCTATAGGAGACATAAAAAATCAGTTTTAACTTAGATATCATGTCTATAGGATTCAAACTAATAGATATCAAGCATATAGGGTGAAATTCGTTTGTAAACTTAGAGATCGTGTTTATAGGGGTTTAATCAATTTCAACATTTAGAAAACATGTCTATAGGAGTTAAATTAATTCTGCAAAATAAAACATGCCTATAAGTTCTAAAAAGATAAAACCTATCTTTATGAGCAATTCGCTTAGAAACCATGTTATAGGTCTATAATTAACAGTTGTAGATGCCATGCCTATAGGATTCTGCTCTGGTTATCACTTAGGCAAACCTGTAGCGTTTCTAAGGATTCTGGGCTTAAAACTGTGACATCTTGCTGCCTGAAATGTGCCCTGATTCAGGCTTAATAAAATCAGTAGGCAAATTGATAGGTAGCGATGCTCGTTTTAATAAACTGGTTTCTTACATTCTGTTTATGCCCATCTACATATCCTGCCTATAGGATCCGAAATTAATGAAATTTGCTGATTGAACTACGTGAATTTGTTGTTACTTGTGGAGGTTAACATGAGCCCTTATTTGCTCCTTACATGATAGTCCTATCTGAATTTTATTTGTCGCCTAGATTTTTCTCATTTTAAGCAACATATGTCAGTCTAGAACTACCTTAAATAGAGGTCCTAAACACATCCAGGACCATAGGTAAGGGACGGGTAGTGCACGTATAAGGCACGAGTTAGAAGTTACTAGAACGCTTACGTAACAACTGAAAGATAGTAATTGGGTAGTAAAGGAAATGATGACCCGTGTGCTAATACTATATGTAGCACCCCAACTTGGGGAAAGTTACCAAGTATTCCACGGAAATGATCCTATAGGCAAAAAAAGTTAGGATCCCTTTTAATTCATGTTTTGAAATAATAGTTGTCTAAATTGATTTATTTTTCTTTAAGACTAATTCGCTTAATTAAGTTCAACCGGGACCCACCGTTGTGGACCTCGAGGGGTGCCTAACACCTTCCCCTCAAGGTAATTTTGATCCCTTACCCGATCTCTGGTGATGCAAACTAGTTTCATGAGTTAACTGCTCTACGTGTCCTAACACACGTTAATCCGTCAGGTGGCGACTCTTCAAATCCCATAACCTATCCCAAAAAGAAGGGAGTTGTCTCAGAAACGTCGAAACCCGATTTTGCGAGAAATAGGGGGCACAATAGTATGTTTTCCATGTACCCCATAATTCAATCCCCATTGTGGTTCCTGAATATTCCACCTATTCCTCTTACTCCCGGGTTGCCCCTAGCTGCCCCATCTGTATTCAGTTTATAGTGCCCTCTACTAGGGGATTCCCAATTTACACTGATTTGGAAATGCTTCTTGGTGGTGACATTATTCACCAACATAAAATATTCGGAAGCTTTAGAGATGGTGTTGGTGATGCTGATTCTATCCTATTTTGTTGTTAAAGAGGTTGTGATTCCTGCAAAGCCAGATGTTCTAGAAACAGAAAGGAAGAATATTTTCCCAAGAAATGTTTTCATTAAAAAGAGTATTTCTAAGTTTGTTTCATGTTAATGGCCACAGTTGAGAAGAGAAGATGGGGTTCTGGATCCTACTGTCATTAGAAGCCTTGGAAAGTAACCCCTGCTAGAATTTGGCTGCATTAATGCATTCAAAGAAAATGTGGTTGCTTGTTTCCTCAAAACTCTGGCAGAAGCAACATTGAGTGTTACAGTTAACCCCAATCTTGTGAAGGTGGGCTCCTGTTGGTAACCTATTTTGGGAAAGAAGCCAAATGAAGTTCTTGACTTTGTTAGTATCTTGGAGTTTCCTGATCCAGTTGAAAGTCTCTTCCTCTTTATTTCAAGGTTTATATTGTTTTTGTTAAGGAAAGTGTAGGCGGAGCTATTACTGAAGGATCCACTAGGGGTCAGCCCCCAAATTAGCATATCCTCCTTGGTGGGGTTGGGGGAAATGAAGACAGAATCGATCATGCTTGAGATGCTGGTTGGCAGTTCCATGGAGATGGAAGATATGTCCCAGTTTCCTGAGTTGTAGACAGTGTCTACTTTGGCAGTTAAGTCGTGAGGGGTAAGGGGGCCTTCTACCATATCCCTAACGGCAGGTTGATTGGGGATCCAAGCATCATTCAGGAAATTAACCATGTTCCCCTTGTGGACCACCCATCTGCTAGCCTTCCTGCATGTATCCCAACCCTTAAGGATGCATTGCCACGTACGAGATTTAATGATTTTGGGAGTATGGTTCCAGTTATAGTGTTTGTAAATAAGAACTCTGGCCCATAGGCTCGAGGTATTGCGATAGTTCCTCCATTCCAGGTTGGCATAGGCTGCTTTGTTCTTTAATTCAGCCTTTTGGAGCCCTAGCCCCCCATCAGCCTTCTTTTTGGTAACCCTTTCCCAATTTACCAAATGTATTTTTTTCCTATTTGGGGTAGTGCCCCATATGAAATTTCCCTGGATTCTATCAATTTTCTTAGTGATTTTTGTGGGCAACTTAATGTACTGCATGACGTGATTAGGGATACTATTGAGGGAAGCCTTAGCTAGAATGGTCCTACCAGTCAGGTTTAGACAATTTATTTTCCATCCAGCTAGCTTTGATTGCATATTGTCTATGATGAATTAAAAATCAGAGCTGAAGGGTCTCTTATGAAACATAAAAAAACCAAGGTATTTACCAAAGGATGTGGTAGCTTGGATTGAGAGTGCATTTGTGATGCAATCCTTGGTGTCCTTGTAGTATTAGAGGAGAAAAGTACTCTGGACTTGGTGAGATTGATTTTTTGGCCAGAGTTCTCATTGAAGGACTGAAGAATAGAGTATATGGTGGTGCAGTTCCTATTGTTTGCCTTGGAAAATAAAGTAAGGTTGTCAACAAAGAAAATGTGGAAGATTTTTGGACCAGATCTGCTAATGCCTATGGGCTGCCAATGCTTTTCCTGCACAGCCTGGTCAATTGACTTGGAGAGCCTTTACATACACAAGATAAAAAGGTATGGGGATATGGGGTACCCTTGTCTGATGTCCCTGGAGGGCTTAAAAGCTTCAGTTTTCCCTCCATTTACTAAGATTGAGATGCTGAAAGAGCTGATGCATGGCATGATTAACTTGGTTAGACCAGGGGGAAAGTTGAAAGCATGGAGGGTGTCCCTGATAAAAGACCATTAAATCCTGCCAAAGGAATTTTCTAGGTCAATTTTGAGGATCATGTGGGCCTTCTTCCCTTTCATTTTCCTAAAGTGAGTAATGTACTCTTGTACAATGATAGCATTGTCAGAAGCTCTCCTGTTTGAAAGGAAACTGGCCTGGCTAGGGCTAATTATGTCAGAAAGCATTGGCTTGATTATGTTGATAATGATCTTAGTGATGGACTTGTAGATTGTGTTACAAAATCCAATTGGTCTGAAGTTTTTGACCATGGAGGCTTGAGGGCACTTTGGGATGAGACAGAGCAGGGTTTGGTTCATAGTCTCATCCATGGAATTAGTATTAAAGCATTGTTTTCAGAAGTCAGTTACATGGTTACCTACAATGCTCCAGTACTTCTGATGGAGGCCATCAGGTCCAGGAGCCTTGAATGGCTTGAAGGAGAATATGGCCATTTTTATTTCTCCCATTTCAAGTGACCTATCCAGCCTCTCTCTTTGGGAGTCAGATAGAGTATGGGTCATGGATAGGTGGTTGGTGGTGGAGATGGGAGCTTGTGAGTGAGAGGAGGTATAATGGTGTTTGAAAAAAGAGAAGATTGATCTCTTGATTTCTTCTTGATCATGGCGCCAATTTCCACTCTCCCTCTTAAGTGAAAGAATTATGTTTCTTCTTCTTCTTCTTCTTCTTCTTCTTCTTCTTCTTCTTCTTCTTATTCTTCTTCTATTGAGAGTGGAAGTGTGGAAGAATCTAGTGTTGGAATACCCATCATTAAGCCGATTAATCCTAGATTTGAGCTTCCAAAATTCCTCTTCATTCTTGAGGTTGGAATCAAGCTCATTGGACAGATTGTTTTCTAGGGTTAACGAAACTGCTGAACTAGTAATTTGGGGATTTTGGGATTCCTGCAATTCTGGCTAGGATGCTTCTTTTTTTTGCAGAAAATATTGCCAAAAGTATCCTTGTTCCACTTAGCCACAATTCTCTTAAAGGACTCTATGGATTGGATTAGGGTGAAATCAGGGGGAATGCCTCATTGATGATACTGTGTAATGTTGGGTGGCTAGTCCAGATAGACCCGAATCTAAAAGGTCTGTTGGCATTACTGTGAGGATCCCTTTTAAGGACTACTTGGATAGGGCAGTGGTCTGAGTGGGTCCTAGGAAGATGATCACAGTAGCCTCAGGGTACTGGGCAGTCCAGCGCTCATTGGCAAAACACCTATCAATTCTTTCAAGGATCAGACAAGTCCTATTTTTGTACCTTTTATTGGTCCAGGTGAATTTACTGCCTTTGTAGCCTAAGTCTACTAATTTACATTCATTAAGGAAGTTCCAAAAGAAATTACTGCGACTAGGATTTATGGGGTTGCCCCCAAATTTACCTAGATTTCAGGACTTCATTGATGTCCCCTTCTCCCCCTCTCCCCCCTCACAAACCAGTTGTTTATGGAGGTTTTTGGAGATAGTAACTAGACTCTCCCAGAGGAGATTTTTGTTATCTAAAATATTACTAGAATAGATGGCAGAGGATAAC
>ML401580.1:86660-94160 GCA_005239525.1 Nicotiana knightiana | reverse complement strand
AGAGCTCATGGACACACATAAGCCATGTCTAGTTGCTCTTTTGGAGACCAAAATGGCAAACCACACACCTATTCTTGAGGCTTTCGACTTCACCGAGATGATTGAAGTCCCCGTTGTTGGCCAAGTTGGTGGTTTAGTTATCTTATGGAACTATGACATGGTAACCGTCACACAACTTCATTAGAAAGGGGCAGAAAATTCATGCAATGATCAAGGTAAAGCCCAAAAATCTTACTTGACTTTTTAGTGCAATATATGCTAGTAATGACATACTAGATATGAATATTTTATGGGATAACCTAAAAAATATTACTAACGATTATAAAGGTCCTTGGAAGGTTGGTGGTGATTTTAACGAAATAATTGATTCCAGAGATAAATTTGGTGGTAGACATATAAATCAAAGACGGGATAATTCTCTATTTAGTTACCTGAGTTATTATAACCTAATAGACTTAGGGTTCAAGGATTGTAAATATACTTGGTCTAACCACCGTACGAAGAAAATGGTTTAACCATGGAAAGACTAGATTAGGTATATTCGAATGTTGAATGGATTGATATTTTTCCAAACGTTACTATAACTCACCTTCCAAAAATACATTCGGATCATAACCCCATTCTAATCAACCTTAACAAAAAAAACTTACATCAATCAAGACATGCCCTTTAGAATAGAAACCATTTGGTGCTCTCATTCTGACTTTGCTAATCTTGTCACAAATAATTGGGAAAATAGGGGTTTATGAAGTGGCACAAACATCTTTAAAAATAATATTTTTAGAATGGAAGAAAAAGACTTTTGGAAATATTTTTGTCAATAAGAAATTTTTTTTAGCTAGACTCAATGGAATCCAAAATTCACCAAATTATGCCACCAGTAACTACCTTAGTAATCTTGAACAAACGCTTATTGATGAATATAACAACATTCTAAAACAGGAGGAAGACTATTGGAAACTAAGGCATAGGGTAACTTGGCTAAATGATGGTAGCGTGATAGTAGCCTATATTATGTACTGTAAATACTATTTATACTCTAATTTAACCGTACTTTATTGATGTTTAAATGCTAAAAGATAACAAAATGCTCTAATTGAGAAATTTATGCTTTGCAGGAGCCACTCCGAGCTAGGAGGGAGATAAAGAGCATTTTGGAGTCAATTATGAACATACAAGGCCAATCAAATGATAGCCCAGATGAAAAGAGCGAGGAAAATAAGAAAAAATGCAAAAGGGCAGGTCCGCGACAGGGACCTGGGCGCGCAGTGACCGCGGAGGAAAACAATTAGGAGGCTAGAGTCCGCGGTTGAGTCCGCGACCGCGGACGGGATGGTAACCGAGACAAAGTGCAAGGGCTTTTGTGTAATTTCTTGGGCAATTAACCTAAACCTATAAGATCCCAAACTCTCCAGAAGTCGAAAGCTTGTTTTTAGACATAATTGGAGGCAAGAACAAGGGAGAGGAGATCAAGCAATTCTTTAGAGTTTCTTTCTTCTTCTTTCTACTGATCATTGTGAATCATGAATCGTATTATTGCTATGTTTTGCATTAGTATGAGTAGCTAAAAAATTAATCTAGGGTTTATGGAACCAATTGTTGGATGAAGTTTTAACTCTATTTTGATATAATCGAGTCGTATTTGTTCTATGATTGTTCAACTACGTTTTGTATTGTGGTTAATTAAAAGGGCCCTTGATTAATCGTGTCTAGTTGCCTTGTGTTGCTTGAGAATGAACACTTGGTTAGATTGTTGTTGAACAACACCACTTTTGGGTAATTGAAGAGATTAATTACTTGAATTTTAAAGTGGTTTTAGAAATAACAAAGCTTTAGCGGGATAATTCTGAGTTGCATAAATTGTTAGCTAGAGTAGTTCAAAGGAATGCTTCTAATAAATTAGCGTAATTGATCGAGAGATAATTACGGTAACCCGGAACTCATAATTCTTATAGAGTATTGCGGTGATATTACTGCTAAAGAGTTAAGAATTAATCCGGCAATTGGAGAAATCAATAGCCCTAGATCATTCTACCATTGAATTCGATTTTTGTCTTGGTTATTGCTAATTTTATTGTCATTTTACATTAGCTAAATAAATTCCACTGTTTATTCATAAAAATCTTGCATCCGGAAATTGTCTGGGCTTGTCATTAGCATCACTAAAAGTTGTAGTTAATAGGTTAGTTCCCAGTGGGATTCGACTCCGGACTTGAACCTGATTATATTTGCAGTGACCGC
This sequence comes from Nicotiana knightiana, assembly GCA_005239525.1. Taxonomy (NCBI): domain Eukaryota; kingdom Viridiplantae; phylum Streptophyta; class Magnoliopsida; order Solanales; family Solanaceae; genus Nicotiana; species Nicotiana knightiana. The sequence goes on along the minus strand of ML401580.1, from coordinate 91,919 downwards.
TTAGTCCTTTTTATAAGGCGTAGTTGGGCGTGATCAAATTTTGGCGCCGTTGTCGGGGAACTAACGGTGTTATTTATTACAACTTAGAAGAATTTCTAGGATGTTTTTGTTTAGATCAATTTTCTACGGTGTTAAAAAATATCCATTGAAATTCTCACGTTTTAACTCTCTTATGACCCAGGTGTATGCCTAGAAGCTCTTCGATGACTGGTGAACTTTTCGAAGGACTCTTAGACCCCGAGAAAACATTCAGGGCATTAAATCGAGCCAACAAGAAGAACAAACAGTTACAACTAAAACACCAATTCGAAACTGAATTGGACAACGTGGATGACATCGATGCAAACAACCTGAATAATCGGGTTGAACCAAACAATGGAGTGGTGGCACCTCTTGTGCCAGAAGCTGCTATTTATGATTGGGCACAACTAACTGCTGACAACCTGGCCACCGCCATTGCTGTACCCCAGATACAAGCGGAGACATTCCAGATCACCAACAGAATAAGGGACTGTTCTCCGGGTCATACATTAATGATCCACACCAACATCTAAAAAATTTCCTATCAATATGTGTGACCCAAATACAGCCAAACGTGACTCCAGAAGCCATCAAACTATTACTGTTTCCATTCTCAGTGACTGCAGAGGCTCAAACTTGGCTGAATTCGCTCCCAATAAACTCCATTGCCACTTGGGAGGAATTAGTCAAGAAGTTCCTAAACAAGTTTTATCCTCCTAACAAGACTACAAGGTAGATTGATGAGATATTGCAGTTCAGGCAGAAACCTACTGAGACCTTGCAAGAAACCTGGGAGAGGTTCAAAGGGATGCTAGTGAAATGCCCACACCATGGCATTCCAGACCAGATGCTTGGACAGAGATTTTACATGGGTTTGGCAGACAGCTTGACAGCCAATGTAGATGCTTCAGCTGGGGGTGCATTTCTGAGCAAGACATTCACAGAGTGCAATATTCTTCTCGATAAGATGGCTCAAAATTCAGGCTGGATGACTTGAGGTACGACACTGAAACCAATAGTGCATTCTGTTGCTCTCGACCCAAACAATTCCCATGCAGAGAACATAGCCACGCTCATGACTCAGATGAGCATACTAACAAAGAAGATCGACGAGATGGGTACAAAGCAAGTGCACATTGTTGATACAACAAATGGTGGATTGTGCACCCCTTGCATAAACCAGTCTTATGTGTGCTCGTGGAGTGGAGATAATGACAACTAGGGTTTCAGAGAAGACATGAATTATGTCAATAATATCGGGGGTCAGAGGCAAGAAGGGAAGCAATGGGGCCAACACCAAACCAGCAGTACAGACCCAACGTGCCACAACCTGGAGGTACACGACCACAAGGCCAAGTTGTGTCGTATCAAAGGCAACATGGCTATAAACAGCAGCACCAATAACAATTGGCCTACAAACCACCTCATTAACAATAAGACTGCAACATGGTAGAAATCAGGGGCATGCTGCAACAACTCATTGGAACAAATGGTAAGATGCAAGAAAAGTTAGCAGCACATGACTCAGCAATCAAAGCCATTGAAACTCCACTGGGACAACTTTCCATGGCCTTAAACAATCTCCCCCAAGGAACATTGCCGGCAGATACAAATATTAACCCAAAGGCGCAAAACCCAAATCAGCTAATGGCAGTGAGTCTCAGAAATGGAAGAGATTTAGACAAAGAGAAAGAAGTTTCTCAATCTAGAAAAGAGACTATGCCAGCCACTCCAGTTACATTAGAGGCAAATGAATTAGCAGAGCTCATCTAGGTAGTAGTCGAACAACCACATGTTCACAAGGGTAAGGTAAAAGAAGGCGAACAAGTCTCAAAACAGGTAGCACCTATTGGGCCAGAAGCTTCTAACAAAGAAAGACATCAAGCAGTGGACAGAGATTGACTCTCACACCATTCCCCCAGAGATTGGCAAAATAAAAGAAAGATGATCAATACAGGAAATTCATGGAAATGCTTCGCCAGATTCAATTGAATATTCCACTGATGGATGCTTTAAGGTAAATGCCAGGGTATGCAACAATGATGAAGGACCTGATGTCGCAGAAATTTGACTTCCAGGACTTGTCCATTGTAACTCTAACACAGACCTGCAGCGCGGTAGTGACAAGACCTATGGCCCAAAAGGTGTCTGATCTAGGTAGCTTCACTATCCCATGTACTATTGGGAGTTATGCTTTTTATAAAGCATTGTGTGACTTGGGAGCCAGCATAAACTTGATGCACTTGGCAATCTATACAAAACTGGGCATTGGCAGCGCTAGGCCGACCTCGATGTTGCTGCAACTGGCTGATCGCATGGTTAAAAGACCAACAAGAATTCTTGATGATGTGCTTGTGCAAATGGGGAAATTTGTATTCCTTGCAGACTTTGTTATTCTTGATTGTCAGGTAGATAAAGAGATACCCATCATTCTGGGAAGGCCATTCTTAGCCACTAGGAGAGTATTGATTGATTGCGAGACTAGAGAACTAAAAATGAGGTTGAACAATGAAGAAATAATATTCAACGTTCAAAAATCCATGAGGAGACCCAGTGAATTTGCAAATTTCTCACTAGTGGAGGCCGTGGATGTGATACTGCAAGAAGAGGATGAGACCCTTAATGTCAAGGATCCATTGGGATCCTTCTTGACGAACTTGGAAGAGATGGACGGTGAAGGGTTGGCAGAGTGAGTCATGGCTCTCGAAGGCCAAGGATTCTGGAAAAGGTAACCTCAGTTCGAGCCCCTACACTTAGAAGAGAGAGCGACACCACCTGCAAAACCATCAATAGAGGAACCATCATAGCTGGACTTGAAACCGCTTCTAGCCCACCTCAGGTAGGCTTTATTCGGTCCCAATTCTATTTTGCATGTTATTATATCATCTGGTTTGCTAGCTGTGCAGGTAGAGCAATTATTGTAGGTATTGCAAGAATGTAAGACTGCCATTGGTTGGACCATGGCAGACATAAAGGGTATCAGCCCAGCCTTCTGCATGCACAAGATTCTTCTAGAAAAGGAGCACAAACCTTCCAGAGAACATCAAAGACGGCTGAACCAGAATATGAAAGAAGTAGTAAAGAATGAAGTTATCAAGTGGCTGGATACGGGTATCATCTTCCCTATCTCTGACAGTAATTGGGTCAGTCCTGTCCAATGTGTGCCAAAAAAGGGAGGAATGACAGTCGTACAGGATGAGAAGAACGAGTTGATCTCAACTCGTACAGTCTCAGGGTGGCGGATTTGCATGGACTATCAGAAATTGAACACAACCACCCGGAAGGACCATTTCCCCTTGCCTTTCATTGACCAGATGTTGGACAGGTTAGCTAGGCGATCCCACTTCTGTTTCTTGGACGGATACTCGGGGTATAACCAGATCTCAATAGCCCCGGAAGATATAGAGAAAACATCCATCACTTGTCCGTAAGGCATCTTTACCTTTCGGAGAATGCCCTTTGGACTTTGCAATGCACCAACTACATTCCAACGGTGCATGTTAGCCAATTTCACTGACATGGTTGAGGACATTATGGAGGTGTTTATGGATTATTTCTCCATGGTGTGGGATTCATTCAAAGATTGTCTTCACAACCTATAAAGAGTGCTCAAAAGATGTGTAGAGACAAATCTGGTGCTGAATTGGGGAAAATGCCATTTTATGGTACAAGAAGGAATAGTGTTGGGGCATCAAGTGTCCAAAAAAGGAATTGAAGTCGACCATGCCAAGGTTGATGTGATTGAGAAACTTCCATCACCCACTTCGGTAAAGGCAGTGAGAAGTTTCCTTGGGCATGTCAGGTTCTATAAGCGGCTCATTAAGGATTTTCCAAGATTGCTAACCCCTTATGTAAGCTGCTTGAAAAAGACCAGCCCTTTGTGTTTTCTGATGCTTGCAGGTTGGCCTTTGAGGTGTTGAAGAAGAGATTGGTGATTACACCCATCATTGTTGCACCCAACTAGGAGCAACCATTCGAGTTCATGTGCGACTCCAGTGATTATGCTATAAGAGCAGTCTTGGGCAACACAAGGATAAGATGATGCACCCAATCTACTATGCAAGCAGGACGCTCAGTGGTGCACAACTTAATTACACTGTCACGAAAAAGGAAATGCTCCCTGTAGTGTTTGCCTTCGACAAATTCAGGTTGTACTTAATTGGCTCCAAAGTTATTGTTTAACCATGCAAAAATTAGGTACTTGATAGCAAAGAAGGAGTCAAAGCCATGCTTGATTTGCTGGGTTATATTGCTACAAGAATTTGATATAGAAATTCGTGACAGAAAAGGGACGGACAATCAAGTTGTAAACCACCTCTCGAGGTTGGAAGGACCAGAAAAGAGAATGGAGGTTGAAGATATCATAGAGACATTCCCGGATGAACACTTAATTGTTGTGACAATGGAGGAGGCGCCATGGTATGCTGATATTGCTAGTTACTTAGCAAGCGTTATTGTACCTTATGATCTCTCCTCAATTCAAAAGAAAAAGTTCTTCCGTGATTGTCGATCTTATATTGGGATGAACCTATACTTTTTAAGATATGTGCTGATAACATGATCAGGAGGTGTATCCCCGAGAAAGATCAACCTTCTGTTTTGCAGGCTTGCCATGCTTCACCATATGGTGGACACTTTGGAGGAATACGGACAATAGCAAAAGTGTTGGAATCAGGATTGTATTGGCCTAACCTATTCAAGGATGCCCATGCTTGGGTCAAAAGTTGCGATGAATGTCAAAGGAAAGGCAACATATCTCGCCGTCACAAGATGCTGATGACCACAATTCAAGAGGTGAAGGTTTTTGACATGTGGGGAATCGACTTTATAGGGCTGTTCGTCAGCTCATATGGTAAAAAATATATATATTGCGGTTGACTATTTCTCCAAGTGGGTCGAAGCGGTGTCTCTCCCAACCAATGATGCAAAAGGGGTGACAATTTTCCTAAAGAAAAACATCTTCATATGTTTTGGCACCCCGAGACCTATAATCAGTGATGGTGGAACCCATTTTTATAATAGAATGTTCACACGCTAAGCACGCCCAACTATGTCTTATAGAAAGACTAAACGGGAGCTACAAATATAATCCGGGGTATTACGCCCAGAGTCGATCCCACAGGGAATTTACGTATCAATCAAGCTGTCAGAATACGAAACTTTTTACTTAATCAATTTTCTCAAAACTTTTGAATATCAATTGGTGAAATTTTACTATTTCTACTGACAAAATTAATA
>ML401580.1:45702-81394 GCA_005239525.1 Nicotiana knightiana | reverse complement strand
ATATATATATATATATAGTCTTTGATGGTAATAGATTTATGGAAAGGAATAGTGGTGGCAGACAATATTAAAAATTACTCAGAATCAGATGCAGAAACTATGTATAGGTACTTAGAAACTTTTCTAGGAGAATCAGCTAAAGGAGTGTGGGAAGCATATAAAGTAGAGCTTCCTCAAGAATTTCAAAATTTAGTATCACTAGGATCAAATTCTTATAATTTTACTAATCAAATTCATATTTTACTCACTGGCGAAGACCCAAATAGTGGATTAATAACACTATAGAGAGATGCTTTAAAAAAACTAGAACAATTAAGTATAAGTAGTTGGTTCCAGATTAAAAACTTTTTAAATGACTTTTTCTACTATTTTACTATTAGCTGAAACACTTTTGACCAAGATCTAGGTAAAAAGCTCTTTAATAAATTACCAGGAGCCTTAGGAAGAGAAATAATAAGTAAAAAGTAGAAAAAATGGACTTTCTTTCAGCTAGATCAAGACCAAGCTGCTCGGAATATATATATATATATATATATATATATATATATATATATAGAGAGAGAGAGAGAGAGAGAGTCTTTGATGGTGGTGGATTTTGATATAATTGTGCTTAAAGAAGCATGGGGTATGACATATTGATGTAAAGGTGGAATTGTTGTTTGACATAAGTATGGGATTGAATGTTAAAAGATATGTATTAAAGTGCTTAGAGAGGTGTAGTCACTATTATATCTAAATGTATCCTACCCGACCCGCAACCTACATTATATCCAAATAAGTCCTAATTGATCCTAGACTGAATGAGCTTGATTAGTAGAGTAGTACACTGCGGGCAAGCATATGGTGCGGTTTCTGTGGCACAAGAATGTTCTTTTTGAGGGTGAGCGAATCTTGTTTATTTAAAGTCCTCAGTGTGTGTAAATGGTATTGATTATGAAATAAGTCTCTTTGTGGTGAGCAGGCACGTGATTCATGAAAGGGAGGTAAGTCTGGACCTCTGACTTAGAGTAAGTAAGTCGGTTAGGGACATTGCATGGCTAGAGAGAGTCCACTCTTGAGGTGTGGATGTTATGCTAATGTAGTACACTGCGGGCAAGCATATGGTGCGGTTTCTGTGGCACAAGAATGTTCTTTTTGAGGGTGAGCGAATCTTGTTTATTTGAAGTCCTCAGTGTGTGTAAATGGTATTGATTGTGAAATAAGTCTCTTTGTGGTGAGCAGGCACTTGATTCATGAAAGGGAGGTAAGTCTGGACCTCTGACTTAGAGTAAGTAAGTTGGTTAGGGACATTGCATGGCTAGAGAGAGTCCACTCTTGAGGTGTGTATGTTACGCTAATGTAGTTGACCGTTGTGAAATATTCTTGGTAGATGAGTAGGGAAGTTGCTTAGTAAAGTTAGGCCAGTAAAGTGTGGTTTTATTGCTCGAGGACGAGCATGGTTTAAGTGTTGGGTGTTGATAGTAGCCTATATTATGTATTGTAGATGCTATTTATAATCTAATTTAACCGTACTTTATTGATATTTAATGCTAAAAGATAACAAAATGCTCTAATTGAGAAATTTATGCTTTGCAGGAGCCACTTCGAGCTAGGAGGGAGATAAAGGGAATTTTGGAGTCAATTATGAACATACAAGTCCAATCAAATGATATACCGGATGAAAAGAGAGAGGAAAACAAGAAAAAATGCAAAAAGGCGCGCAGTGATCGCGGAGGAAAACAGTGAGGAGGCTAAAGTCCGCAGTTGAGTCCGCGAACGGGATGGTAACTGAGACAAAGTGCAAAGGCTTTTGTGTAATTTCTTGGGCAATTAACCTAAACCTATAAGAAACCAAACTCGCCAAAAGTCAGAGAAGCTTGTTTTTAGACATAATTGGAGGCAAGAACAAGGGAGAGGAGGTCAAGCAATTCTTTAGAGTTTCTTTATTCTTCTTTCTACTAATCATTGTGAATCATGAATCGTATTATTGCTATGTTTTGCATTACTATGAGTAGCTAAATAATTAATCTAGGGTTGATGGAACCAATTGTTGGATGAAGTTTTAACTCTATTTTGATATAATCGAGTCGTGTTTGTTCTATGATTGTTCAACTACGTTTTATATTGTGGTTAATTAAAAGGGCCCTTGATTAATCGTGTCTAGTTGCCTTGTGTTGCTTGAGAAAGAACACTTGGTTAGATTGTTATTGAACAACACCCCTTTTGGGTAATTGAAGAGATTAATTACTTGAATTTTAAAGTAGGTTTAGAAATAACAAAGCTTTGGTGGGATAATTCTGAGTTGCATAAATTGTTAGCTAGAGTAGTTCGAAGGAATGCTTCTAGTAAATTATCGTAATTGATTGAGAGATAATTACGGTAACCCGGAACTCATAATTCTCATAGAGTATTACGGCGAGATTATAGCTAAAGATTTAAGAATTTGTCACGCCCCAAACCTAGGGAAGGCGTGGCTGGCACCCGGTGCCGCACTGGCCCGAGCAAACCACTCTACAACTATTTTTTTTCTTTGTACCTATCATGGGACAACATGACCACAACTCATAATGTACAACTGTAAGTGGGCAAGATTGTATCAATAAACTATCGTTCTTAAGACATGAATAAATATGGGCGTCAAGGCCTCTGACATACTGTACAATTGAACCTCTGCCTACAACCTTTAAGATTATTTAACATCAAATGGGACAGGGTACCGGCCTACCCATAAGTCTGTAGAAAAACTTCTGACACGATGAATTACAGACTCGGTTGCACCCCGAATGAGGTGGAGTCTTACTGTCACGACCAATTTTGCCCTCCGAAAGGTATCGTGACGGCACCTAGTCTCTACGACGAAGTAAGCCTAAAATTTGTGGAAAATGATAGAATCAATAAAATAAGACAGAAAAGAACTCAAGTAGATATAACATAGTTGCTCAGCATATACACTTTCCCTTCCCAAAACCCGGAATGTCACTATAGTCACAAGCTCTGTACTAAATGTAGCTCTATACAATGAAACAGTGGAAAAATACATAAGTCTTCTATGCCTATACTAGAGTATAAGGGGACTCGTGGGATTCTGTGGACGCGGCAGAATTACCTCGCGGTCTCCTGGCAGCTGCTAGAACGACTCCTAGCCACGATACTGGGTGATGGTACCTGGATTTGCACATGGGGAAAACATGCTCAGGAAAGGGCGTGAGTACTCCACATTCAGTACTCCGTAAGTGCCAAGCCTAACCCCAGTCAAGTAGTGACGAGGTCAGGTTGAGGCCCTACTGAGTTTTTTTAAAACAAGTCCATATACAATTTAAAACAGTGAAATATAGATAAGCAATGATAAATAGAATTAATGGAAACTGGAAGAATTAATAACATAAAGAGAGACCTCGGCTCAGCACAACATATATCTCAACAGTAAATGTGCAATGCAGTACACAGGGAAAGCTCACGGATCTTAGTCTGTAGTCCCAATTTAAATATGCTATGCAGTACAGGGGGAAAGCTCCCGTATCTCCGTCCGTAATCCCAATTTAAATATGAATTTCAGTATAGGGGAAAGCTCTCAGATCTCGATCCGTAGTCCCAATTTAAATATGAAATGCAGTACAGGGGGAAAGCTCCCGGATCTCGGTCCGTAGTCCCAATTTAAATATGCAAAGCATAAGCATGTCGGATACGATTTAATTAAACAGTCCAGGAAAACAATAGGCAAGAGTAGAGTAAATCTACCTAATCATGGTGCAACTAGTAGCAAATAAGAGAAAATCAAGTAAGGACAAGTAGGCATGCTTACTCTTAAGCTAACTACTCAGTTAAGACAGGAAACAGTAATATAGGGATGAAAGTGAGTGATTTCATGGAAGTAAAAATAGTATTTTAGCAACAATGACCCGTGTACGCACTCGTCACCTCACGTACACGGCGTCCACAAAACAAAATCAGTATAAAAATACCTAAGGTGAAGTCCCCAACACAGAATTAGGCAAGCCACTTACCTTGATTGCGCTAATCAACTCAATACCACGCTCTTGCCATGAGTATCACACTCCGGGTGGCCCAAATCTATTCAAATCGATTGCATGGTGTAAATATCACTTCAAGGGAACAAAATAGCTAATTATTTTTAAGCTAATACGCGAAATTAGGAAATTCGCCCAAAAAGTTCCCGAGTCCCACGTCTCGGAATCGGGTAAAATTTATATTTCCCGAAAACCCATTCGCTCATGAACCCACTCGAACAAGAATCAACAAAATCTGACGTCTAAATCTCCCTAAATCCTCATATTTCTACTTGGGGAAATTTTATCCCAATTTCATGGTTTTTCATTCAATTTCATTGATTAGATTGAGGAAATTGATAGAGATTCTTGATATACAAATGGATTAAGGTTAGAAAACGTTACCTATGATTCTCCTCTTCAAATCCCACTGAAAATCGCCAAGTTCCGAGCTCACAATCGATTTTGGAATTATGAATTTCAAACCCTCGAATTTTTTGGTATAACCAGCCCACATGTTTCGCACCTACGACACTGGAATCGCACCTGCGGTGCCGCACCTGCGAAAACACAATCGCAGGTGCAGAAACTCATTAAACGACCTGGGGTCGCACTTGCGGTGGTTGGGTCCCAGGTGTGTTTCCGCACCTGCGGACACTCTTTCGCGCCTGCGAGTCAGTCTAGCCTAAGCTACGTCTGCACCTGTGTGCACCCCCTTCGCACCTGCGTCTCCGCACCTGCGGAAACACCATTGCAGGTGCGAGACACCAGAACCAGAATGGTTCAGCTGCTCTCAAAGTCCCAAACTCACCCGTTGGGCATCCGAAACAATCCGAGGCCCCTGGGACCTATACCAAACCTACCAACTGACCCTAATACCTTGTTCAAACTTGGTCGAGCCTTTAAAACACATATCATAACATCAAAATCATCAATTATGCATAGATTCAAGCATAAAAACTTATGAAATTTCTAGAATCCACATCCGATGCCGAAACACGACAAAACTCATCTGAATGACCTCAAATTTTGCACAAGGTCACAAATGACATTACGGACCTGTTTTCGCTTTCAGAATTCCATTCTGAGTCCGATATCGAAATTTCACCTAGTGGCCAAAATTGCCGAAATTCTAAATTTCGCCAATTCAAGCCTAAATCCACTACCGACCTCAAAAACACATCCCAAACACGCTTCTAACCCCGAAATCACCCAACGGAGCTAACGGAGTTGACGAAATTCCATTCCAGATCCGTCTTCACACAGCTCTAGCTACGGCCAGATTTCTAAAGCTAAATTCACATTTATGGACTATGTGTCCAAAATCACCTCGGATTTCATCACTCAACGCTCCGAAAAGTTACTATAACATAAATAGACATGGGAGAAACGGTTAATAGGGGATCGGGGTGCAAATTCTTAAAACGACCGACCGGGTCGTTACATCCTTCCCCTCTTAAGAAAATCGTTCGTCCTCGAATGAGTGTAGAAACATACCTGAAGATGTGAAAAGATGAGGGTACTAACTCCGCATATCCTACTCGGTTTCCCAAGTTGCCTCCTCGACTGGCTAACCCCTCCACTGAACCTTAACCGAGGCAATATTTTTCGATCTGAGCTTTCTGACCTGCATGTCCTATATAGCCACAGGCTCCTCAACATATGATAGATCCTTGTCCAACTGGACTGAACTGAAATCCAAGACATGAGTCGGGTCACCGTTATACTTCCAGAGCATGGAGACGTGGAACACCGGATGAACCCCTGCTAGGCTGGGAGGCAGGACTAGCTCATAAGCTACCTCCCCAACACGTCGCAACACCTCAAAAGGGCCAATAAATCTCGAACTCAGCTTGCCTTTCTTCCCAAACCTCATGACTCCCTTCATAGGCGATAACCGAAGAAAAACCCGATCACCAGCCATAAATTCCAAGTCACGAACCTTCCGGTCCGCATAGCTCTTCTGCCCGGACTGATCTGTGCGAAGTCTCTCCTGAATCACCTTCACCTTGTCCAGGGCATCCTGAACCAAGTCTGTACCCAACAATCGGGCCTCGCCCGGCTCAAACCATCGAATGGGAGACCTGCACCGCCTACCATACAAAGCCTCATACGGCGCCATCTGAATGCTGGACTGGTAGCTGTTGTTATAAGCAAACTCTAAAAGGGGCAATTATAGATCCCATGACCCTCCAAAATCTATCACACATGCATGAAGCATATCCTCAAGAATCTGAATCGTGTGCTCGGACTGCCCGTCTGTCTGAGGGTGAAAAGTCGTACTCAACTCTACACTGGTGCCCAACTCCTGCTGAACGGCTCTCCAGAACTGTGAAGTGAACTGTGTACCTCTGTCTGAAATGATAGATACTGGAATACCATGGAGGCGAACAATCTCTCTGATATAAATCTCAGCCAACCTCTCAGATGAATATGTAGTCGGCACTGGAATGAAATGGACTGATTTGGTAAGCCGATCCACAATCAGCCAAATAGCATCATGCTTCCTCAAAGTCCGAGGAAGTTCGACCACAAAGTCCATGGTGATCCGCTCCCACTTCCACTCTAGAAGCTCAATCTGCTGAAGTAACCCTCCCGATCTCTGATGCACACATTTGACTTGCTGAGAGTTGAGACACTTGGCTACAAACTCCACTATATCCTTCTTCATCCTTCGCCACCAATAATGTTGTCTCAGATCCTGGTACATCTTCGCGGTGCCCGAATGGATGGAATACCGCGAACTATGGGCCTCTTCAAGAATCAACTCCCGAATCCCATCCACGTTGGGCACACAAATACGGCGTTGCATCCTCATCACCCCGTCATCTCCTATAGTCACATCCCTGGCATCACCCCGCCGGGCTCTATCCTGAAGAACCAAAAGGTGGGGGTCATCATACTAGCGCTCTCTGATACGATCATGAAGGGAAGATCGAGCAACCACACAAGCTAATACCCGGCAAGGCTCAGAAAGATCCAATCTCACGAACTGACTGGCTAAGGACTGAACATCTAAGTTTAGAGGCCTCTCAGCTGCATGAAGGTATGCCAAAATCCCCAAACTCTCCGCCCGGTGACTCAAGGCGTCAGTCACCACATTGGCCTTCCCCGGGTGGTATAATATAGTGATGACATAGTCCTTTAGCAACTCCAACCACCTACACTGGCACAAATTTAGATCCTTCTGCCTGAATATGTGTTGCAAACTCCGGTGATCCGTGAATATCTCACAGGGAACACCATATAAATAATGACGCCATATCTTCAGGGCGTGCACAATCGTTGCCAACTCGAGATCATGAACAGAGTAGTTTTTCTCATGAACCTTCAACTGTCTGGACGCGTAGGCAATCACCCTACCGTCCTGAATCAACACCGCTCCCAAGCCAATCCTCGAAGCATCATAATAAACTGTATAGGACCTGGAACCGGTAGGCAAAACCAACGCAGGAACTGTAGTCAGGGCTTTCTTGAGCTTTTGAAAGCTCTCCTTACACTCCTTAGTCCATATAAAAGATGCACCATTCTGGGTCAGTCTGGTCATAGGCACTGAAATGGATGAAAATCCCTCCACAAAACGGCGATAATACCTAGCCAAACTGAGGAAACTGCGGATCTCAGTAGATGAGGACGGTCTGGGCCAACTCTGTACCGCCTCCACCTTGTTCGGATCTACCTTGATCCCATCCGAAGACACCCCGTGGCCTAGGAATGCCACAGAATCAAGCCAAAATTCACACTTAGAAAACTTGGCATACAACTTCTTCTCTCTCAATGTCTGAAGCACGATCCTCAAGTGCTGCTCATGCTCCTCCTGGGACCGAGAATATACCAGAATGTCATCAATGAACATAATGACGAAAGTATCAAGATAAGGTCGAAATATGTTGTGCATCAGGTGCATGAAGGCTACTGGGGCATTGGTCATCCCAAATGACATAACAAGGAAATCATAGTGGCCATATCTGGTCCTGAAGGCAGTCTTCGGGATATCCGGCTCCCGAATCTTTAACCGATGATAACCCGAACGCATATCAATTTTGGAGAACACCCTAGCACCTTGTAACTGGTCAAATAGATCATCAATCCTAGGCAATGGGTACCTGTTCTTCACTGTCACCTTATTCAGCTGCCGGTAGTCAATACACATACGCATCGAGCCATCCTTTTTCTTAAAAAATAATACCGGAGCGCCCCAAGGTGATACACTGGGCCTGATGAATCCCTTTTCAAGCAACTCCTGTAACTGCTCCTTCAACTCCTTCAACTCATGAGGGGCCATGCGATAAGGAGGAATGGAAATGGGCTGAGTGCTCGGCACAAGTCAATGCCGAAATCAATGTCTCTATCGGGTGGCATACCTGGAAGATCAGCTGGAAATACCTCAGAATAGTCCCCGACAACTGGAACTGGCTTAATTGTAGGGGTCTCATCACTAACATTTCTCACATAAGCCAAATATGCATCACACCCCTTTTCAACCATCCGCTGAGCCTTAAGAAAAGAAATGACTCGGCGGGGACTATACTCTAAGGAATCTCTCCACTTTAACCTCGATAATCCTGGCATAGCCAGCGTCACGGTCTTGGCGTGACAATCAAGAATATCATAATAGGGATACAACCAATCTATACTCAATATAACATCGAAATCTACCATACTCAGTAGTAGTAAATCAGCTCTGGTCTCAAAACCACTTATAGCAATCAAACATGACCTATATACGCGGTCCACAACAAGAGAATCTCCCATCGGAGTAGAAACATAAATAGGGGAACTCAAAGTCTCCCGTGATATCCCCAGATATGAAGCAAAATAGGAAGACACATATGAATATGTAGAGCCTGGGTCAAATAATACCAATGCATCCCTATGAAAAACGGGAACAATACATGTAATGACTGAATCTGAAGCAATGGCCTCGGATCAGGCTGGAAGAGCATAGTATTTGGTCTGGCCTCCCCCTCTAGGGTGACCTCGACCTTCCCGACCTCCACCTCGAGCTGCCTGAGGTGGTGGGGTAGCAGCTGGGGCTGTAAGAATAGCTAGAGGACTTGGTGGAAGACGTGGGGCCTGATAAGTCTGAGGTGGTGCGCCCCTCCTCGCTCTCGGGCAATCTCTGATCATATGATGAGGGTCACCACACTCAAAGAAATCCCTAGGAGGACGTGGCGGCCGCTGCTGACTCTGAACTGGCCTGCTGGACTGGCCAGTGATAGCACCTCAAGCAGGAGGCACCTGAGATACTGGTGGTGCATAATAAGGCTTCTGAGGTCTAGGAGGAGCTGTAATACCACTGGCTGCTGGGAGAGCTGAATGAACGGGGAGACTCACAAAACCCCTACCATAGCGTGCTGCTGGTGCACAGGCTCCTGAAAAATGACCAGTCTCTCGAGACCTCTTGGCCTGCTGGTAAGCGATATCAATCTCCATCTCTCTGGCCATGCTGGTCCGAAAACTGGGGTGGAGTCCCTCAATAAAGCGTCGAACCCTCTCTCTGACAGTGACAACCAAAGCTGGTGCATGAAACGGACTGCATACTCTAACAGAGTCATGGTACCCTGGTGTAGCTGCTCAAACTCCGCACACCAAGCATCCCTGAAGCTCTGAGGGACAAACTCAAGTAAGAACATCTCAGAGAACTGAGCCCAAGTAAGTGAAGCTGCCTCGTCCGGGCTACTAAGCTCAAAAGCACGCCACCACTGATAAGCTGGTCCCCTCAGCTGGAAAGCAGTGAAAGAAACCCCGCTCGTCTCCACAATACCCATAGTGCTGAGAATGCGATGACACCTCTCAAGAAAACCCAGGGCATCATCCGAAGCTAGTCCGCTGAACTCAGGTGGGTGGTACTTCTTGTACCTCTCAAGTCGGAGTTGCTCTGCCTCAGGAACAACTATCTTAGTCTCATGCTGAGCTGGAGCTGCTGGGGGCATAGGAATATAATCTGGAACCTGCCAAATATGAAACCTCTGCTCAGGAGTATGGGCTGCGGAGGTTTGTGTCTCTCCTCCGGCCTGGGATGCAGCTGGAGCTATCGGGAATAGTCCCGCCTGAGACAGAGTACAGAAGGCACTCAAGAACTGAGCCAAAGTCTCCTTGAGGTCTGGAGTAACAGTAGGGACCTCCTGTGTCCCTCCAACTATAGCTGTTGGGGCTCATCTGCCTCTGCTCTAGCCGGTGCTCGGGCTGCACCGCGTGCTCGTCCTCTGCCACGACCCCTGCCTCTAGTGGCTCTGACTGGGGGCTCTATTGCCTGGTCATCAGTACGTCCGGTACGTGTACGAACCATCTGCAAGCAAGAATAGAATAGAGTTTAAGAATTTGAGGACAGTAATTAGCATGATAAGGAATTCCTAAGAATTTGATTGTTCTTAACAGTTACATAGCCTCTCGAAGATAGATACGGACGTCTCTGCACCGATTCGCGAGACTCTAATAAACCGGCTTGTGACTCCTATGAACCTAGACGCTCTGATACCAACTTGTCAAGACCCATTTTGCCCTCCGAAAGGTATCGTGATAGAATCTAGTCTCTACGACTAGGTAAGCCTAAAATTTGCGAAAAATGATAGAATCAATAAAATAAGACAGAAAAGAACTCAAGTAGATATAACATAGCATATACACTTTCACTTCCCAAAACCCGGAATATCACTATAGTTACAAGCTCTGTACTAAATGTAGTTGTATACAATGAAACAGTGGAAAAATGCATAAGTCTTCTATGCCTATACTAGAGTAGAAGGGGACTCGTGGGATTCTGCGGACGTGGCAGAATTACCTCGCGGTCTCCTAGCAACTGCTAGAACGACTCCTAGCCACGATACTGGGTGCTGGTACCTGGATCTGCACATGGGGAAAATATGCGCAGGAAAGGGCGTGAGTACTCCACATTCTGTACTCCGTAAGTGCCAAGCCTAACCCCAGTCAAGTAGTGAAGAGGTCAGGTTGAGGCCCTACTGAGTTTTTTTAAAACAAGTCAATATACAATTTAAAACAGTGAAATATAGATAAGCAATGATAAACAGAATTAATGAAA
The DNA here is from genome assembly GCA_005239525.1 of Nicotiana knightiana. NCBI lineage: Eukaryota > Viridiplantae > Streptophyta > Magnoliopsida > Solanales > Solanaceae > Nicotiana > Nicotiana knightiana. The sequence continues at coordinate 70,366 of ML401580.1, read as the reverse complement.
ACTGGAAGAATTAATAACAGAAAGAGAGCCCCCGGCTCAGCAAAGCATATATCTCAACAGTAAATGTGCAATGCAGTACACGGGGAAAGCTCCCAGATCTCAGTCTGTAGTCTCAATTTAAATATGTTATGTAGTACAGAGGGAAAGCTCCCGGATCTCCGTTCGTAGTCCCAATTTAAATATGCATTTCAGTACAGGGGGAAAGCTCCCGGATCTCGATCTGTAGTCCCAATTTAAATATGAAATGCAGTACATGGGGGAAGCTCTCGGATCTCGGTCCGTAGTCCCAATTTAAATATGCAAAGTAGAAGCATGTCAGATACGGTTTAATTAAACAGTCCAGGAAAACAACAGGCAAGAGTAGAGTAAAGCTACCTAAGCATGGTGCAACTAGTAGCAAATAAGAGGAAATCAAGTAAGGACAGGTAGCATGCTTACTCTTAATCTAACTACTCAGTTATGACAGGAAACAGTAATATAGGGATGAAAATGAGTGATTTCATGGAAGTAAAAATAGGATTTTAGTAACAATGACCCGTGTACGCACTCGTCACCTCACGTACACGGCGTCCACGTAACAAAATCAGTATAAAAATACCTAAGGGGATGTCCCCAACACAGAATTAGGCAAGCCACTTACCTTGACTGTGCTAATCAACTCAATACCACGCTCTTGCTACGAGTATCTAACTCCAGGTGGCCCAAATCTATTCAAATCGATTGCATGGTGTAAATATCACTTCAAGGGAACAAAATAGCTAATTATATTTAAGCTAATATGTGAAATTAGGAAATTGGCCCAAAATATCCCCCGGGCCCACGTCTCGAAATCGGGTAAAATTTATATTTCCCGAACACCCGNATTAAGGTTAGAAAATGTTACCTATGATTCTCCTCTTCAAATCCCACTGAAAATCGCCAAGTTCCAAGCTCACAATCGATTTTGGAATTATGAATTTCAAACCCTCGAATTTTTTGGTATAACCAGCCCAGATGTTTCGCACATGCGACACTGGGATCGCACCTGCGGTGCCGCACCTGCGGTGCCGCACCTGTGGAAACACAATCACAGGTGCGGAAACTCATTAAACGACCTAGGGTCGCACCTGCGGTGGCTGGGTCGCAGGTGCATCTTCGCACCTGTGGATACTCTTTCGCGCCTGCGACTCGGGCCAGCCTAAGCTAAGTCTGCACCTGCGACCGCCTTCGCACCTGCGTGTCCGCACCTGCGGAAATACCATCGCAGGTGCGGACACGCAGGTGCGAAGGCGGTCGCAGGTGCGAGACACCAGAACCAGAATGGTTCAGCTGCTCTCAAAGTCCCAAACTCACCCGTTGGGCATCCAAAACAACCCCGAGGCCCTCGGGACCTCAACCAAACCTACCACCTGATCCTAATACCTTGTTCAAACTTTGTCGAGCCTTAAAAACACATTTCATATTATCAAAATCATCAATTATGCATAGATTCAAGCCTAAGTACTTATGAAATTTCTAGAATCCACATCCGATGCCGAAACACGTCAAAACTCATCCGAATGACCTCAAATTTTGCACATAGGTCACAAATGACATTACGGACCTGCTGTCGCTTTCGGAATTTCATTCCGAGTTCGATATCGAAATTTCACATATCGACCGATTTCGCCGAAATTCTAACTTTCAGCCAATTCAAGCCTAAATCCACAACCGACCTCGAAAACACATCCCGAACACGCTCCTAACCCTGAAATCACCCAACAGAGCTAACGGAGTCGATGGAATTCCATTCCGGATCCGTCTTCACACAACTCTAGCTACAGCCAAATTTCTAAAGCTAAATTCCACATTTATGGACTATGTGTCCAAAATCACCCTGGATTTCATCACTCAATGCTCCGAAAATTCCAATAATATAAATAGACATGGGAGAAGCGGCTAATAGGGGATCGGGGCGCAAATTCTTAAAACGACCGACCGGGTCGTTACACTTACTGATCCTTCGCTGAATGTCAATCTCGTCTACTATGAGAGCTCGAAAAATTGATTATCTATACCTGCAAGCATGAATGCAGCGTCCCCAACAAAAGGACGTCAGTACGAATAATGTACTGAGTACATAAGGTAGAACCGAAATATAACAATAAGTCAACATTAATTGAAGAATTGAAACTTGGCGCGACCAATGTAGCCTTGAAGCTTAAAGCAGCATAGGCAAGACTGGCCTCACTTCACTGGCGCTTTACAGATTTAGTACAGATTTCACAAGAGTCTCAACTTCCAATGGGATCAGTCTTAACGAGGGCAACATTAAATAGCAAGCATAAATAACAAAGTGATAGAGGACACTTTTCTATTAATATGTTGGTGAATTGGGATACGAAAACAGAGTTTTAGTAAAAAGAACATTATAGTTACTAATCTGAACTATAAACTGCATCTGAATCATAAATTTAAAATGCTTTTTGAACTTTAATAGCATGGCTTTAAGGTCATACATTTCCTTAGTTATAGCTTCTCAATGCTCTAGTCCACACAGTTATGGTTTGTATTAATATTCATTTTTCTTTAGAAAAATTTACCAATACTATAATGCACATGTGAATTTATCCTCTTTATCAGCCATGGATTTTCTGTTATCTTGCAACAAGGAAATTCATATATCTGAAATCACATCAATTGACAAACCATAGAAATAAAAGAACTTGCCTGAGAACAAACTTCATTTTCAGAACTGGAATAACTCTGTAAATAATGAAATACTCATAGTGTCATGCATATGCGTATGTATGTCATGTCTTGCATAGGTACATATGTTCATAACATCATCAAGCTTCTGAGAGCATCCCATCACATCATCTCGGCCACTGTGGGAAAATCATCAACGTATACCAGCTGATCAGGTGGTGGTGCGTATATAATGTCATAACCTTTCCCATATCCCATATACATATATATACGCGTATATAACGCCATTTGGTCATGGGTAAATGTGCATGTATAAAATTTGTATAAATGCATGTTATACATATGAAATACGTTAATAAAATCTCTCGGAACGTCACAAGACCATTATTTCACTGATTAATATCATGAAATAAACTTTATCAACTTACGTATTTTCTGAGACCCATGAAAATACGACAGAATAATAAGACATGAAAAGTTAATCATAAAGTCGTTGAGCGGCATACCCAGTCTAAGTGAAATTCTCAAATGTTCAAAATGTGGATTGAGATCTATGAGAGCATTCAGACCATCATTTGAGTTTGAATACTCTTCTTTGTATAGGATGTTCCTTCAAATTCGTCTAAGAATTTGCTCCCTTCATTTTATTTTCTAATTTGGAAATACCAAAAACAGTCAAGTTTCTCACTCTTCGAATTATGCATCATATTTATCTAGGGTTTAAACTTTTCACTTGACTTGTTGGCTTCTTTGGAAATTGGCTATCAGTGTTAAGAACCTATTAAATAAGTTCGAGACATGTTATACATGGAATTAATTGACCATTCTCTTAAACCCAGGAAAAGACTTTTATCAAACTAAGTGATACGCAAATGAACGCACACCTCTAACACTTCTATGAATAGAGTTATTTACGAAAGTTGTGCCTTTGTTCGTTTTGTTTGTATCGTATAAATCATTCCAAAAGGAAAGAAGAGATAGCCTTAACATACCTGTAAGCTTCAGCACTCGTATCAACAACCTCATTTGAACAACATCTAAGCTTTTTCTCAAATACTCTCGCAACTTTTCCATCGGAAACTCGAGAAACGACCTAACACTCTCAAAGGTCACCCTATTGTGATAGGGATTTCGTGATCTTGTTATCATCAACCTGTCAACCCCATTTCCAAATGATTTCAAGCTATACCAACGCCTTCCTTTTCTTTTTCCTTTTGTTTCTTGGGTGAAAGTGTTTTGATCTATTCTTTAGTATTTGATACTTCGATGGTAAATCTCTTAAACTATCTTAGCTCAGTACCTTTGATTGCTATCAGGAATACCTTATTTTTGTGCAAATAAATATATAGAACGTAATTGAATATGTAAAAAAGTTTGCCAAACAAAAGAACTCCAACACATTAAGCACATTGTCCACTATAACCAACACCATTAGAAGTACGGAAGCCTGCTACAACTAACAACAGAAAGGCTTAACAATAAATTAACCTTCAAGCACTAAATGACAACCAATTAAAGGAAATGTTTAAGGGCAAGAACAGTTGTCTAACATACCGTCCCTCCTAAATATGCCACCTTTCAATTAAACATAAGAGTCACCCAAATGAAAAGAAACAGGGCTGCCGCGTGAAAGATTTTTTTAATCTTATCCAATAATTAGTTAATTAGATAATATCCCGCTATCCGGTAATTAATCAATTACCCGAATAATTATAAATTATTTCAAATTACTTAAAATTTTACTTATTTTTAATACACTTTATACATCCTACTATCATGGTCATGTGGTACCGCATATTATAAATACATATACTATTATTTTATTAAAATATCCATGTAAAGATACATATATTTTCTCAACTTATAATTTTCCTAATCTCATATAAAGAGTAAAAATTCTCGTACGCTTAATTCTTAAAATGGTAAAAAGACAACCTTCTTTTCTTGTGAGAAAATAATTTCTCTCTTTACAATAAAGAAGATCTCATTAACTTTCTTATTTTATGTGTTTCTTAAAGCATTTTCGAAAGTAGTAATATTAATAACTATATAAAATCATAATTTTCAAACTTTTACAAAAAATATTCCACTCATAATATCATATCAAATATATATAACGATATCATATAAAATTAATACATACACGGGTGCAAATTAAAGAGTCAGTCTCGTTGTCTCGTAGATATTTTTTTATTTTATAATATGGGATACAGATAGGAGCACACTAATATGCTGCTTAAAATTATGTCCAACTCCAACATTAGAACTCTTAAAATGTAACTACAAATATCATGCCCGAGAAGAGGGGTGAATTTGAATTTTCTAGAAATATGGGGTGATGAAGGACAATTTAACTTTCGGTAAAAGTGTAACTAAGAAAGTTTGCATTTTTAACAAATAAACTTGCTAGTTATGTTTTAAACGTTCGCAAGGATAATGCTAGCCAAATGTTATTTTCTTTACTTATTTTTGAAAGGTTGTTAAATTTTCGGGGTCTTATAATAATAACATAGTCACAAATTCTCTAAAATCTTATGAAGGGTCTTAATTTCTTCAAGCTTATATGGGTTACTACTACTCATCCTAATATTAAAATACGGGATGTAACAGAATTAATCCGGCAATCGGAGAAATCAATAGCCCTAAATCCTTCTACCATTGAATTCAATTTTTATCTTGATTATTGCTAATTTTATTGTTATTTTATATTAGCTAAATAAATTTCACTGTTTATTCATAAAAATCTTGCATCCGGAAGTTGTTTGAGCTTGTCATTAGCATCACTAAAAGTTGTAGTTAATAGGTTAGTTCTCAGTGGGGTTCGAATCCGGACTTGAACCAGATTATATTTGCAGCAACCGCTTAGTCTTTTTTATAATGCGTAGTTGGGCGTGATCATAACGTAAATACAAAAAAATTCCATATTAAGACGACCAACAGAAGAAGAAAGAATAATATTGAATTCTTCAAAGATGACAATGGAAATTGGATATATGGCCAGATTTCTCTATTGACCCACACAAGAAATTATTTTTTAAATATTTTTACAACCTTCCATGTTAAAACTTATTGGTCGATTATCAAAAGAGACAATTAAAGACAAATAACACAAAAATTGTCTCACATATTTGGAATAGTCTTCTAAAAATATTGTCCATTTGCAACAAGGACATTTGGCGATTAGTAAATCAATGATCCAATTTAAATATGTGACACAAGTTGGATCCCCAACATTACTAACCTTAGAAGTTTTAAAATTGATCCATTGACAATGAATGAGAGCAACTTGAAAATTAGGAATATCTGTGACAAAGGCATATGGGATCTGGGGAAAATTTCTTTTTAAACTTCCAGAAAATATTAGGAACAACATTAACACCCTTACTCCAAAAAAGTCTGTTATAACACCCAATAATATCCTATGGAGTATATTTTCTAGTGGCGTGTTCACTACAAGTTCTTGCTACAAGTTAATTGACATGCAGGAACCTAGTACTAATAATTTTAGTTGGATATGAGAACTAAAATGCCCTAATAAAATTAAGTTCTTTATATGGAAATGTTACCATAACATACTTCCAACAAGGGCACATCTTAGTAAAATTGGTGTCAATATTGATCCTAATTGCCCAATATGCAAGAACGCAAATGAGTCGATAACTCACAATTTCTGGGAATACGACATTGCAAAATCTTATTGGGAATCAATGGGATGGAATATAACTCCACAAACTTCTACAACACACTGGGTTGACATGCTCAAAAATGCCAACATCACCATAATAAACAATTATGTAACGTGGGAAGAAGTATTCCCATTCACCTTGTGGACTACATGGAACAATAGAAACCAAAACAACCAAAATATTATTAATAATCAAATTAATATAAAAAGAATGATTGACCAAGCTATAGAGTACAAACTCTTAGCTACTAATCACATAACAAATAACTTTAAAAAAAACATCGGCATCAATTGGCAGGCTCCTCCTAAGGGTTGGCACAAAATAAATATTGAAGGCGCTTTCAAAAGCGAGAGCCTACAAAGAGGAATAGGCAGAGCCATCCGCAATAGTAAGGGCCAATGAGTAATTGCATACCACAAGAAAACACATACAGCAGCGCCAATACAAATAGAACTACACGCACTTCAGCAGGCACTTCAAGTCATTGTCAGACAAAAAATAACCCCAGTCAAAGTGGAGACAGATGCAGCAGAAATTATGCGCTTCCTTCATGATAACTACCCAACTTACAATGACTTAATCTATGATTGCAGGTAGTTAATGAAGCAGGCAAAGCAAATGGGAGAGATCGTGGTAAATCATAACTTTCGAGAAGCAAATAGTGTTGCACACCTTTTGGCAAAGGAAGCCCTTATGCAGTCTAGCTATAATAAATTGTGCACTTTTGTTTCACCTCCTGAATCAGTGATAGATTCCTATCACAGAGATCGAGAAGGTTTTGTTTGTGTAAGGAAGATTTCAAATAATTTGTGTTGTAAGTTGGCTGTCTTAGGTAATGATAATGCCCTAAGAGGCATAACTATAGCCCATCGAGGCACTTGCAATGACGGTAGTGCACTAGCACTCGTACTCTAGTTATTATAAATAAATAAACATCTTTTTATGCTAAAAAAAAACGAGGTATAAACTCAGCGAAAGACACAGCTGAAGTGCCCAAACAACCATTCTTAAGGATAACATTTAAGGATTAGTTAGTTCTTATTTTGTGCTGAAGATTTGAAATAAAAATTTTAATTTTAAGATAATTCAGAATATTTGTGTACTGAAAAGTAGAAAAATAAATTAAAAACTAAAATTCAGGATACATTAGCTAATTCCTAAATAACAGCCATTTAAAATAGTTATTTGGTGTTCTTTCTAGGGGTGCTTATCAGGCAGTTAATGACGCTTAACGATTCGACTTATCGTTTATTGATTTATAAAACAATAATATAATAGACATCCAATAAGACATCGGATAGATTGATATTGGATTAAGCGGGCGGTTATCGATCAATTTATCGACTAAACCAAATAGATAATAAAAAAAAAGTAGAGAACTAGAATTGCCATTTTCCCACAGAAATCATGTGCTAGATTTTAAAGACAACTTCTTTTTATCCCCACCTTTGATTTTCTTTTGGTAATTACAACCACCTCAACCATAAAAAACTAAACAATATTATAATCTATCTGGTAAGTGCCCTCAGAAAGGTGGTTTGAATCAGGAAGGAGATGGCTGACGAGATTGGGATTTGGGAGAAATTTTAATTAGGGATTTTAGTCTTTAGGTGATAGAGAAGAGAAAAGAGAGACGACTCACTGTAGGAGGGGTGCTTATCGGCTGCTATTAAGATTTGATAAATTAGGGATTTGGATTTTAGGTCTTAAAGTTTCAAAAATTATTTTATATGCATGGGGTAAAAAAATAAATACAAAAATTATTAACGGATCAACGATTTATTCAATAAAAAAAATTAAAAAATTGTTTAATCGTTAATCATAAAATATCAATATTTCATCAATAATTAACCCGATATCAATAAGCTAATAAACTTTTTTCGGTTCGATTTTGAATGGCCCGATTCTCTCTACTAAAAAGGGCTAATAGAGGATTTACGTTTGTTGCTGATTATGTTGGTCTACACACAGTAAATAGATTAAGCGGCCCACAATCCAAAAATGGGAGCTGCCAAAATTTCTGACTATGTCAGAAGACTTTGCAGTACGTTCTGCTAGTAAAAATTATGCGCGATATTCTATTTGGTTGCCCTCATTTAATTTATACCTGTTTTTTTTAAATTTTTAATTTGTACCTACTTTTTAAATAACTTCAGCTCCATTTCCCTTGCTGAGCTGAAGTTCATAAGTTATAAAGACAAAACTTCAGCATACGGGGCTGAAGTTCCTCAGTTACAAAGATAAAACTTCAGCTCTAGTTTCCCAGTTACGAACTTCAGCTTTCCCAAGTTATAAAGACAATTACGAAGACAAAAATTCAGCTCTGTCTTTGTAAACTGGGGAACTTTAGCCCAGTATGTTGAAGTTTTTGTCTTTATAACTGGGGAACTTCAGCCCCGTATGCTAAGTTCCCCGATTACAAGGATAAAACTTCAGCTCAGTGTAACTAGGGGAACTTCAGCCCCGTATGCTGAAGTTTTATTTTTATAACTGGAGAACTTCAGCCCTGTATGCTGAAGTTCCCCAGTTACAAGACAACAACTTCAGATCTAGAGCTGAAGTTTTATTTTTATAACTGGAGAACTTCAGCCCTGTATGCTGAAGTTCCCCAGTTACAAGACAACAACTTCAGATCTAGAGCTGAAGTTTTATTTTTATAACTGGAGAACTTCAGCCCTGTATGCTGAAGTTCCCCAGTTACAAGACAACAACTTCAGATCTAGAGCTGAAGTTTTATTTTTATAACTGGAGAACTTCAGCCCTGTATGCTGAAGTTCCCCAGTTACAAGACAACAACTTCAGCTCTAGATCTGAAGTTCGCAAGCTACTTCAGGCCCATCTACTAGAAGGCTGAAGTTTTGCGTGATTGTCTTTGCTACTTCAGCCCCGCATGTTGAAGTTATGCGCAAAAGCGGGTACGGATGCAATTTTTTTACAAAGTAAGTATAAGTTAAAACGTGACACAAAAAGTGAGTACGGATACAAAAGCCCCGTTCTGCCAATGTGTTCCTCTTCTGTCATTGTTTTATCTGAATTTGCACAAAACCCACAATATGAGAAGAGAATATTAAAATCAACAAAAAGCTAAGTTAGAGAAGATAAAATATCAAAATATTGGTCTGCCATGAACCTCAAAAATCCACCTCCCAATAATATTGCTAGCAAAAAAGATTACTATGATGGTACTCTTTTCTTTCAAAAGATAAAATCTTTTAAATTTTACTATCTCTATTATCTCATTCTTCTTTTTGTTATTAATTCTGTGCAGTGTCAAATGGAGAAGAAGGGAAATGTTCCACTGAACTTGGATTGAATCTTGAGCTTAGCCAACATGGTGACAATTAGAACTGGCAATATGATTAAAAATAATAGTTATTTATTCAACCCAACTTATTAAAAATAGGTTGGATAACTGACTTTCTAAAACCGGGTCGAATATGGATAATTACCCATATTATTCATTAAAAAAATGAGTAACCAAATGGGTAATCAATGGGTAAAATATGGATAATACAATTGAAAAATTATTTCAGTAATGTCCTTCTGTTGCAAGGGGCAACAAATTTATATTAGAGCTTGAGGCTAATATAAAGTCATGAATGAATAATATGGTTACTCATTTTATCAGCCGGTTAACCTGTTTATTACCCATGTTAAATATAGGTCGGATCGAATAATTTACCTGTTTTTTCATTACTCATTTCGACCCGAACCATATCCGACCCGACTCGCCCGTTTGCCACTCCTAGTGACAATCATGAATATAGTAACTAATAAAAGTTTAATATTAGTGGATATGGTTTTACATTCCTACAGAGACAAGAACTAGAGCAACAATTTTTCATCTACAAGTACATTGAAGCTGGGATACTTGTTCCCACTCATCTTATTATTCCTATATTCAAGTCTATTACTTGCTCTTTAAAAGATCTTCAAGATTGTATCTATCAGCATTACCCCAATTGTAAGTATCCATCTAATTCTCATAGAACTTTTCTTTCTTCTTTTTTTATCAATTGGATTCAAGTTAATTAAACCCAAAAATTATTTCTATTTTGGTTAAGTAAACATGCAGAGTGATGTGTTAATGTTGTTATAAGGTTAGTTCCTTCTTCGAATTGAATGTCAAGATTTGCTCTTTGAGAGTCGATCCATTTTGTCTTTCATTGACAATCTCTTGGAACTATGAGTGTCTATCTGGCTATTTCGCCTATAAATATCCTTTAAAAGCAAAAAAATAAGGCTAATTGCTCATGTGCATACAACTTAACCAAAAGTCACGTCTAATGTTCTACGGTGGGCTATGTTTTACTCCCACCTGTCTAATAACTTGTTTTGCCAAGTTGAAAAAATCAAGTGTTTTTTTTTTTCAAAAGCGTTTTTTTCAAAAGTATTATTGGTGAAAAATAGTTTATGTTTGGCTAATTAATTTGAAAAGCACTTCTAAGCAGCAATTTGTATTTGGCCAAGCTTTTAAAAAGTACTTCTGGGAAGAAACTACTTTTTTCTGCTTCTACTCAAAAGAATTTTTTTTTATTCTAAAAGCTCGGCCAAACACTTCAACTTTAAAAAAAAAAAAAATTCGTTCGAAAAAAAGTGCTTCTCAACTTGGAGAAGTTTGGCCAAACAGGCTATAAATATTAATCGATTTGACTTATTATTATTTGAATTAGTGGAGTGTTAATTAAGTGAGACGTCTAAGAGAGTGATACATGGTAGTTCAGACAAATAAAATGGACCAAATGTAAGAAAATTTGTTGTGTTTTTGCAGTGATGGGGTATGGCCACTTAGGTTGGGAACTTAAAAGTAACATGGAAGCAGAACCAAGAAGGTGTAGGAGAGCTGATGGCAAGAAATGGAGGTGTAGCAGAAATGTGGTTCAAAACCAGAAAGTATCGTGAGAAACACATGCACAGAGGACGCCAGCGTCCAAGAAAGCACGTGGAATTGTCTAGTTCGACAATTAAAAGCAGCTGCACAATGGAAGCAGCAGCAAAAGCTCATCAAAATTCAGAACCAGACACAACCACTTTCTCCATTGCACTACCAATAAACTAGTAGTAGTGGTTCAAGAGAAGAGATGTCTAATTCTTCAAGACATTTGGGGTTCACTTTGGCCTCGAATCCTAACGATTTCTCTTTTTACGATCAATTGATTTCGAAACATACGTAACAAAATCAACAATAATGCTACGTGTTTTTTGTACGACGATGGTGTTCGAATCGGCAGAAAAAAAAGAAACCTAGTGTAATAACAACAACAAACTAATGTTTTTTTTTATCCGAAACAACATCTCTATCTTTTCAAGGTAAGGTGTATTCGCTCTATCCTCTCAGACTATATTTTGTGAGATTTGACTGAGTTTGTTATCGTTCTTCGTGATGGTGATGGAAGTAGCGCACGTGCACCTCAACTATTTCACCCGATAGCTCTCCCTATCAACAAAAACAATAACCATTCAGTATAATTTCACAAGTGAAGTCTGAAGAAGATAGGATATACGTAATCTTACTCCTATCCTGAAAGGGCAAATAACTCTCCGTATCAAGATTTGGATAATTGAGAAATTTTGTCTTCAAAATTTGTACTTATCTCATTTATCATTGAGTGACACCCTTGAGGACGACAATGATTCTACTTGCTATTGAAGGCACTAACAATAATTAGGCGTTACTTTGTAGTTTAGCAAATTGAAGAGGCCAATTATAATAATCTTGTTGATTGTGTCTTTTGCGCTGTCAACCGACAATATTGATTTTCAATTACTATCTCCGATCCCTTTTGTGTGACCGATCTTGACTTTCTTAGAGTTTAAGAAAAATGTTTGACTAAGTCATTTATCTTGAATTGTTATAAAATAAAAGTAATGTCGTAAAATATAAATAAGAAGAGCACTTTGGTGTATCCTTTACCAATGTAAATTGTCATGCTTTTATAGGCAAGAAAAGGTAACTTAAAATCTATCTTGAATAGTGCAGAGATATCTATCTTCCCACTATTTACATCATGAAAATACATCCATACACTGTTTACAACACTTCCCCTTGGATTTTCATGTAAAACTAAAAAATGACTCATAGACCTCACCGAGGAAAAACCCATTGGGAAAAAATCCTAGTAAAAGAAAAGAGTACATAGTTATTTTCAATAAACATTACTTGATGCCTCATTAAAAACCTTACCAGGAAAACTCAGTGGGATAAAACCTTTGTTAAGGAAAAAAGAGTGCAACGCATATATTTACTTCCCCTGATGAAAAAATCACTTAATGTCTCGAAGACGACGCATTCCAATCTTGTATATCAGTTTCTCAAATGTTGAGGTTGGTAATGCCTTAGTGAATAGATTCGCTAAATTATTACTTGAACGAACTTGTTGAACGTCTATTTCACCGTTTTTGAAGATCATGAGTGAAAAAGAATTTCGGCGAAATGTGTTTTGTTCGATCTCCTTTGATGTATCCTCCTTTCAGTTGAGTTATGCATGTAGCATTGTTTTCATACAATATTGTTGGAATATTTCATTTCGAAGAGAGACCATATGTTTCCTGAATGTGTTGACTTATCGATCTCAACCAAACGCATTCTCGACTTGCTTCGTGAATGGCTATTATCTCTGCATGATTTGAAAAAGTAGCAACCATAGTTTATTTCGTTGAACGCCATGATATTGATGTACCTCCACTTGTAAATAAATAGCCTGTCTGAGATCAATCTTTATGTGGATCAGACAAAATATATTGCATCTGCATAACCAATCAGTGATGATTTGGATCCATTTGGATAAAATAAACCCATATCAATGGTCCCTTGGAGGTATTTGAATATATGTTTAATACCATTCCAGTGTCTTTGTGTTGGCGAAAAATTATATCTTGCCAATAAACTTACCGAGAAAGCTATATCTAGTCGGGAATTAATGCCAAGATACATTAATTCCCCAATTGCACTAAGATATGGTACTTCAGCACCAAGAAGTTCTTCATCATTTTCATGAGGTCGAAATAGATCTTTCTTTATATTAAGTGATCTCACCACCATCATGGTACTCAATGGATGTGCTTTATCCATATAGAATCGCTTTAAAATCTTTTCGGTGTATGTTGATTGATGGACAAATATTCCATCTTTCATATACTCAATTTGTAGACCAAGATAAAATCTTGTCTTTCCAAGATCCCTCATTTCAAATTCTTTCTTCAAATAGTCTACTGCTTTTGGAAGCTCCCCATGAGTTCCAATGATATTTAAATCATCAACATACATGGCGATTATAATAAATTCAGATCCAGACCTTTTTATAAAGACACCAGGACAAATTGGATCATTCTTGTACCCTTCTTTCAACAAATATTCACTCAAGCGATTGTACCACATACGACCTGATTATTTTAATCCGTATAAAGATTTCTGAAGCTTTATTGAACAAGTTTCACAAAAACTTTTATATGCTTCTGGCACTTTAAATACCTCAGGTATTTTCATAAAAATTCATTGTCTAATGATCCATACAAATAGGTTGTGACAACATCCATTAGATGCATATCAAGTTTTTCATGTACTGCCATATTTATGAGATACCTGAAGGTGATAGCATCCACTACAGGAGAATATGTCTTCATATAATCAATGCCAGACCTTTGTGAAAACCCTTGTACCACAAATCGTGCTTTATATCTAACGACTTCATTTTTATTATTTCGTTTTCGCACAAAAATTCATTTGTACCTAAACGGCTTTATACCTTCAGGTGTTCGAACTATGTGTCCGAAGACTTCACGTTTTTCAAGTGAAGTTAACTCTGCCTGGATAGCGCCTTTCCATTTTGGCCAATCATTTCTCTGTCTACATTCATCGATAGATTTTGGTTCAAGATCCTCATCTTGTTGCATTATTTCAATAGCAACATTATAAGAAAATATGTTATCGATAACAATATTATTTTGGTTCCATCTTTTTCCCGTTGAGACGTAACTTATTGATACCTCTTCATTCTTATTATTTTTCAGGCACCTGGACCTCCCCTAAGGCCTTATCTTTTGTTACTTCTTGGGATTCTTCTTGAGCCACTACCTCCGTGTTATGATCACTTTGATCATTTGCTCCTTTCTTCTTCGAGGATTTTTATCTTTAGAACCGATTGGTCTACCACGTTTCAAGCGTGGCATAGACTCATTTGCTTTAATTGATTATCCTATCGGTATATCAACTCAAATTGGAGCATTAGCAGCTGGAATATGTGACTTGGTCACCCTTGGTAGGTCAGCGATATATTTTGCAAATGAATAATCTTTTGAACCTCTTGTTCACATTGATTTGTTCGAGGATCTAAATGAGACAGTGATAATGCATTCCAATCTATCTCCTTTTTCAGTTGCTTATTTTCTCTCCCTAATGTTGGGTGTACTGTTTCATCAAAATGGCAATCAGAAAATCTTGCCGTAAACAAATCTCCAGTCATCGGCTCTAGATATTTTATAATATGAGATTCATATCCAACATATATCACCAACCTTCTTTGGAGACCCATCTTTGTGTGTTGTGGTGGAGAAATTGGAACATATATCGCACAACCAAAGATTCTAAAATGAGAAATATTTGGCTCCTGACCAAAATCCAATTGCAATGGAGAGGCTTTATGATAACTTGTGGGCCTTATCCGTACAAGTGTTGCTGCATGTAAAATAGCATGTCCCCATACTGAAATGGGAAGTTTTGTTCTCATAAGTATTGGTCTAGCAATTAATTGGAGGCGTTTGATCAAAGATTCCGCTGGAACATTTTGTGTATGAATATGAGCAACCGGATGCTCAAATGTAATCCTAGTTGATATATAATAATCATTAAAGGCTTGGGATGTAAACTCACCAGCATTATCAAGACGAATTGTCTTAATTGCATAATCTAGAAATTGTGCTCTTAGCTTTATTATTTGAGCCAACAATTTCGCAAATGTCATATTGCGAGTTGATAGTAAGCACACACGTGACCATCTCGTAGATGCATCTACCAAAATCATATAATATCAAAATGGTCCAATGGAGATGAATGAGCTCACATATATCACCCTGTATACGTTCCAAAAATGCAGGGGATTCCATCCTAACTTTAATAGTTGATGGTATAATAATTAATTTGCCTTGAGAACATGTAGCACAAGAGAATTCCTTAAATTGAAGAATCTTCTGATTTTTCATTGAATGTCCATGTGAATTCTCAATTATTTTACGCATCATATTAAAATCGGGATGGCCCAACCGGTCATGACAAATAATAAAATTATCTAGATTAGTAAACTTTTCATTTACTACATCATATGTTTCAATCCTGTTAATACTTGTGTAGTATAAGCCGGAGGAAAGATCAGGTAACATTTCAAGCACATATTTCTTACCAGACATTATTGTAGTAATATAAAGATATTCAATCTTTTCATTATTTGTAGTCTCAATATGGTAGCCATTTTGGTGAATATCTTTGAAACTTAATAAGTTTCTTTGAGATTTACTACTATATAGTGCTTTATCAATAACCAAATTTGTTCCTCCTGGTAGTAATACATTGGCTCTTCCAGAACCTTCAATTAATCTTGTACTACCAGATATTGTATTAACATTGCTGCTTTCATTTTCAAATAAGAGAAATATCTCTTATCTCTTAAAATAGTTTGTGTTGTAGCACTATCCAAAAGACATATATCATCTTTATTAATCTTGAGTTCAACTGAAGACTGGGAAATTTTCATATTATTCATCAAAAAAATCAAAAAGTACATCATAAGAAATATGAAGACAAACAGAAAAAGAACATTAAAAATACATTAGGAATGTAGAAACTAGCAACACATGATACATTAGGAAAATACACTCAACAAAAATAAACTACTTGCAAACATAAAAAAAATGACAACTTTTATTATAGCTTCATTCCCCAGTAAGATGATTAGTTCTTCGGTCAATATCTTCAAAGAAGTCTCCAGCTTCTAAATGAGTAATATTTGCTAGGCCTCCACAATTATCATCTTTACACGCAAGATGTGCCTCGGAATAAGATTTATTTGAGGGATCTGCGTCATCATCATTATTTTGAACGGGCAAGTGTGCCTCCACATTATTTTCTTTCTTTATGAGGGAGGCTTGATAAAGTTTGACAAAATGATCTGGCGTATGACAAATGCGTGCCCAATGATCTTTCATACCACATCGGTGACACATACTAATTTTACCTTTTGAAGGATTAATTTGAGAACCCTTATTGTTCTCCAGTTCATTTCCACCATAATGAAGATAATTGTTTCGTCCCCTGCCACGTCCACGTCTACGACCATGTCCACGACCACGGTAATTATTTTATTTTCTTTCAAACTTATCATATGTTGCTACAACATTCACTTCCGGGAATAGAGCTGACTCAGTGGGACAGACTTCATGATTTTTCATTAATAAAGTATTATTCTGCTCTGCTACAAGTAGACATATGATTAACTCAAAATATTTCTTAAAATCCTTTTCACGGTATTGCTATTGTAGCGCCACATTTGAAGCGTGAAAAGTAGAAAATATTTTTCCAATAAGTCATCGTCTGTGATAACTCCACATAATTTTAATAGAGAACTTACTTTAAAGATAACAGAATTATACTCACTTACGATTTAAAAGTCTTGCAACCTTAAATGTATCCACTCATACCGAACTTTCGCTAATACCGTAAGTTTAAGGTGGTCATATCGATCCTTCAAATTAGTTCATAATTCAAGTGGATCTTTTACGGTTAGATATTCAGTTTTTAACCCTTCATGTAGATGATGACGAAGGAAAATCATGGCATTCACTTTATCCTGAATTGATGCTTCATTTCCTTGTATAATAGTATTTCCAAGACCTTTAGCGTCAAGGTGAATTCAGCATCAAGGACCCATGATAAATAGTTCTTCCCGGTAATGTCAAGTGCCATAAATTCAAGTTTTGATAAATTTGACATAATGAAAACTATCATAAAAGATAAATAAGTTAGATAAATAATTATATTAATAAAATATTAATGAAACAAAACGAGTAAGGAAAAATAAAACGGAAATAAAGTTATATCATGTAAAACCTACTATTTTATTTTATTCTGGACATAAATTGGAAATAATATACTTTTTCATTCCACGTTATATTATTGATATATATATATATATGTGTTAAAAGAATTGAACGTGACTAACATTATTTATATATTCCAATCCAATAAATATACAATAATTAAACTAATGTAATATTGTTACTTGTGACAGTTTTTCAATATGCCTTAAAAATACGTTTTGATCCAGGAAGTCCATGAATATTATAAGCATGCCATTAGTGGGTAGCTAGTTTGATGACTTTGAGGTCATTTAAGAGTTGAGCACCGAAGGAAATAGTTATTTTATCACTACAATGTACTTGAACTATTTAAGATACCCAAGAGCATAAGTAGTCTGCAAACAATGAGCATAAGATATGTATTGACATAACCAAAATGAATATAATGATACATACCTTAATAAAATATGGCTCAACTTAGCGGGGGTTAAGGATAAAATTAGAGTTTCGTGCTGATATGATATTATAAAATAAAAGCAATACAGTAAAATATAAATAAGAAGAGGCAGAAAGAAGGAAGAACTCTTTTCTTCTTTCACTTTGGTGTATCCTCTACCAATGTAAATTGCCATGCTTTTATAGGCAAAAAACGGTAAATTAAAATCTATCTTGAATAGTGCAGAGATAAATATGTTGCAGGAAAATTTATCCTCCCACTATTTACATCATGGAAATACATCCATATACTATTTACAACATGAATGAAATAAATAGTTATTGAAGCATTGATTTTTTTATACAAAAAGCATAAAAAAAACATCAAATTTCGCTCAATATGAATTGATATCTTTGTGTATTGTTAGTCTCTAAGCAAAAAAAAAATGTCTTTGAGGTCATCTTACGTGCATTTATTGAAAACTTACCTCGTGGTTGTTTCTTTGATTAATATTTGCAGGCATTATCTTATTGTATAGGTATTACTTACATTTGGCTCCAAAACAAGTGTTTCTTTGTCAGTACAATTTTGACTTAAAATTGACTAATTTAAGAACATATCTTACGAAATTTTCAACTTAGACACCAAATAAATTCACCCCTCACTAAACTATAGCAAGAAATATAGGGGGAATGTAGATAGACAATTCTTATTGGTCCACAAATACAGCTCACACGCTTACAACAGCACGTGCCACAGTGCGTAAAGCATAAAGCACTCAATATAGTACCGACACTTTGTTCACAGCTATAATAATCATAATTTTATTTATTTTATTATTCTACTCATTCAATTCTCATTCAACGAACCAGATTCCTCTCTCTATTCCAAATCTAAATCTTGACCCTTTGATTAGATCAAACCCCAAAATTTCCCACCAACCTTTAAGACTTTACCACTACCCTATCTTCTCCTCCTCCTCCTTCAACCCCTTAGATCTCAACCCATTAAGCCAATATGCTCCAAACTTAGCCACCCCTTATATTTTCTTGAAATGCTATTGAGCATTTAGTACACAAAAATTAGTAATATCACATTCTTGAGTGTTAAAGATTGAATCTTTATAGTAAAGATTGTAACTTTATAGTGTGGAAAGTAGTACTAGAGCATTGTAATGGTGGAGGCACAGTCATGGACAACCAGAAGGGGAAGCAATCCAAGATTGGAATCACCCCAAGATCAAGTCTTGGATATGCCAGTAACCCCAACTGCTGAAATTAGGCAGCAGCAATATTCCAATGGTGGTATAACTTCTTTGGTGTCACCAAATATACTTACTGCTCTTATTATTGCTTCTTGGTACTGTTCCAACATTGGTGTCTTGTTGCTCAACAAGTATTTACTGAGTTTTTATGGCTTTCGTTACCCAATATTCTTGACCATGTTGCATATGTTGTCATGTGCTACTTATAGTTTAGTTGCTATTAAGTGGCTGGAAATTGTGCCATTTCAGCAAATACATAGCAGGAAACAGTTTTTCAAGATTCTTGGTTTGAGTGTTATTTTTTGTTTCTCTGTGGTTTGTGGTAATACTTCATTGAGGTATCTTCCTGTATCGTTTAATCAAGCAATTGGTGCTACTACTCCATTTTTTACTGCTATTTTTGCTTTTGTTATTACTTGTAAGAAAGAGTCTGCTGAGGTTTATTTGGCTCTTGTTCCTGTGGTTCTTGGTATTGTTTTGGCCAGTAATAGTGAGCCATTGTTTCATTTATTTGGGTTCTTGATGTGTATTGGTTCAACTGCTGGGAGAGCTTTGAAATCTGTGGTTCAGGGATTGCTTTTAACATCTGAAGCTGAGAAATTACACTCAATGAATCTGTTATTATACATGGCTCCAATGGCAGCAATGATTTTGCTTCCTTTTACACTATACATAGAGGGAAATGTGGCAGCAGTCACATTGGAGAAAGCTAAGGGAGATGGATTTATGGTATTCTTGTTGATTGGTAATGCTACAGTTGCTTATTTGGTAAACTTGACTAATTTCTTGGTTACAAAGCATACAAGTGCATTGACACTGCAAGTTTTGGGGAATGCAAAGGCAGCAGTGGCTGCAGTTGTGTCAGTTTTGATATTCAGAAATCCAGTGAACATTATGGGAATAACAGGATTTGCTGTGACAGTAATGGGAGTGGTGCTTTACAGTGAGGCAAAGAAGAGGTCTAAAGTAATAGCACACTGATGATTTGTATGAAAGATTCAAATCTTTGATGATGCAAAACAGAAGGTACAATATTACCACGGGTGTGGCTCTTTTTTTACTTTGCTCAATGCTTCTTTTCCTTTTCTATTATTTGGTCTAATTAGAATTCATTGATCAAGGTGGGGTGGTTTGGGGGGTGGGTTGAAGGTTAAGTGGTTGGATTATATTCCAATGTATAGGAAAGAAGATGGGGCAAGGTGGAAAAAGGTTCATGTGCTCTTGCTTTTTATTTTTTTCTCTTTTCTCTATATAATTGTCCATGATTAGGGGGTGGTTTAAGAGAATAAAGTTGTCTCTTTTACTTTTCCCCTTTCTGTAATTTTTATACTCATTTGATGCAACTAGAACAAAGAAAGACTGATTCTTTAGATATTGTTCTCCATGTGTAATATTTTGGTGGGGGAATTGTCCCCCAATATATTTTGTCAAACACAAAGTCTATTTTCTACTCTGCATCATTTAACTTTAACTGATTTCTTAGCTAGCATTTTTGTTTTAATGGTGTTTAAAAAAGTTGAAAGGGGAGTCTTGGCGTAATTGGTAAAGTTGCTTCCACGTGATTAGGAGGTCACGAGTTCGAGCCGTAGAAAACAACCTCTTGCAAAAATGTAGGGTACGGCTGCGTACAATAGACCCTTGTGATCCGACCGTCCCAGACGCCGCGCATAGCGGTAGCTTAGTGCCCGACTGCCCATTTTTACTCCTGTTTCAAAAAGTTGGCCACGTGGGGCTTTCCTGAACATCAAGAAATAGTCTCCTATCTCCACTAACATCTTATATAGAAGAAAATGATCCTACAAAATTATAGATCTCCTGTGCTATTTTTTGTTGATCTCCTATAGAAAATGTCACATTTGTATTTGATTATAAAACCAAAACTTCCCTGAAGACCTAAGTAATTAACTGGTTGTAAAGCAGATATTTCAATTATCAAAGTGCTGCTAGGTCATTTGCTTTTAAACTAGTTAGATCTGCCTGCCAAAAATAAATTGAAATGTTGTATTTTGTTGGGGTCCCTATTTGTATTGGAAAATGACAATATGGAAAATTGTGGTGCAAATAGTCATGAGTTGAAATTGATTGGTTGTATTATTGGCAAGTCTTTTGATTTGATCTTAGTTTCACAAGGTGCTGTCACTATAGGTAAAGGAAGAGAAATTTGAGATCTCATTTGTCAAGTTTCTTTCTTTGTCCCACCCTGATTTTAATCTAGGTAAAATGACCTCAGCCATTTGCAACATGTTTGTAGCTTCTCTGCTTCCTATATTATTGAGTAAGTTTGTCTTGTTGCATATGAGTTTTCAAGGATCT
This sequence comes from Nicotiana knightiana, assembly GCA_005239525.1. Taxonomy (NCBI): domain Eukaryota; kingdom Viridiplantae; phylum Streptophyta; class Magnoliopsida; order Solanales; family Solanaceae; genus Nicotiana; species Nicotiana knightiana. The sequence continues at coordinate 48,933 of ML401580.1, read as the reverse complement.
TGGAAAAACTACTTAGAAAACAAAGATCTTTGTCCATGAAGTTTGTGTAGTAGTTGTGGTGTTCGGTCAGCTTGCGTGCACCTCCGCTAATTCCACGGGATACCTGCTGCCACCTCCCCACCAGCAGCAGGTAACACGTAACCTAGTATTTTTTGCCCTCGCTGAAAATTTGAACCTTAAACATCATGATTCTCATCCACTCCATTTGACCACTAGGCCATTGTGAGTTGAGTTGTTATTTCTGATAATTTCAGCAAGAAACATGCCTTTTCAGTCCATTCATCAAAACTTCAAAATTTGAACATCGATAACGGTTTTCAAAAGAGTTTAAGTTATAGTGTAAAGAAATTTTTGCGCGATCAGTATAATTCAACTGGTTATAGCAAGTTATTATTCTATTTCTTAGATAACTTAGGTTACCATATCAAATTTAATATGTGTCACGTCAATTTAACATAAATAACATAACACTCTTTACGGAATATCAGAAGTTTCCTCCTAGAGCAGAGTATTGCTTGAAGGGAGCTGTTAAATAATTAGAATGTCAGAGTAGTAGTTTATTATATAAAAATAAATCAGATGTGTTATTTTTGCTTTTGTTTCTCTTTGTAGGAACACATTAGCTACAAAAAACCAAAATGGTAGGAGGATGTTGTGTTGGACTATATAATTGAAAATGCTTTAAATTTGGTACTCCAGTTATTCGGCATGTTACGACTTAAAAGCATCTGTCTCTCACCCAAATAGATAAATGAGTAAAATAATCAAAATGCTTCTCACCCCACTAGCATTATTTTTAATATTTCAGATTTTTTAAGTTCTCTAGTTTTATCTTAAAATATTAAAGGTTCAATTTTCTCTAATATTCTTGTGTATTATAAGCTTCTCCAACAAAATGGAAGTTTTTTTGGAAGAACGTAAGAGAAAACATGTTAAAGTTGTGATGACAAAAAAAGGCGTTAGACTTAATATCATACCTTAATATTCCGCTGAGATTTAATTCCCCTAACTTGAACTTAAAGAGTGTGACTCAATGGTTAATGCGGTGGCAAATCAAAAATCACTATGTGATATCTTTGTCTATATCCAATGCGTGTGCGTTATTGATACAAAATACTAACAAATATTTAACGAAATAATCGAGATGTGCTTAAACTAGCTCAAATCCCACCATCATCAAATATTCTCTAAATTAAGGGAAGATTGTCGAGTACATGGCCAATAATACAGCAACCATTGCTTCAACCAATTTGGAAAAAGCAATAAATGCCAAAGGTAGTTGAAGCAGGGCCACAAGGACTAGGTTGTGCAATTGAAGGATGTCGTAATTCAGCAGCACATTTATCCACTAGGTTGTATAATTGGTGATGAATAAAATTAATTATTTTTTTGGGGGGGTGGATACGAAAAGGCAAAAAACCAGCATAAATATTATCCAAGAAACAAACACAAAGAAAACAATTAATTGTTGCTTTATATCCCACGCTACTCAAAACTTTCATAAACTTAGAATAAATACGTCGATTCAATCCTCGAATCAAGAAAACACAGACTAGAGAGAAAATTAAGGGTGTAAATCTAGATTTGCTTTATACATGATGATAGGCTACAATTGGGTATTTTAGTCGTCTGTTACACTCTAATTTACTGCACTTTAATTGAGTTTGAGCGTTAATCGCTAGTGTTTTGCACTAATTGTGTGTTTTATGCCTTGTATGAGTGATTCCGAGCTATGTAGATGTTATGGAATGAATTCAAATGATTTGGAGCTTTGAAGTCTGAATAAAAGCCCAAGGAATTAAGCTGTGATCATATTCGGGGGTCAAATTTGATAGTTAAGAACAAACGAAGACTCGAGTAGGCATATTGCGCACTGTCTAGTAAAATAGACATAACTCTTTGCTACGAACTCCATTTGGGCTTATATAATATATGGTTGAAAATTTAACTCAAAGGGAAACAACTTTCATGTTTTACATTTTTCCAAATTCCAAACGGAACAGGGTGAAAAATACGGTCGAAATTGCGACTGCGGACCTGGATGCGGACTGAGGCAGTGCACTGGGAAAATACCGCGCCCGGACCGATGTTGGGACTGAGACCGCGGTCAGGCTGCCAAAAAACTGTCCTTTTTCGTGTAGGAGAAGGTATAATTGTTTGGGCCCGACTCTACTTGGTATATATATACATGAAAAAATGATATTTTGAGGAGGTTGGTCGAATTTGAGACACTGATTCGACCTAAGGAGGCAGAGACACAATAGGAGCAAGGCGAGGAATTCTTCTACGAGTTTTTCCTTCCTCTTCCTATTTTTCATTGTTGGTTATGATTTTTAGTATTGTAGTTTTACATACTATTATGGATAGCTAATTTGTTATCTAGGGTTTTGATGGATCCTTTTGTAGGATAAATTCTTGTTATGCTTTTATATAATTGAGCCGTTGGATTTCTCTACTCGTTCAATTACGTTTATATTGTGGTTGGTTGAAGAGTTCTCAATCGACTGTGCCTATTTAGTGTGTATTATTCCGGAGAAAGTACATATTTAGGTAGTTGTTGAACAACATCACTCCCGACGTATATGAATGATTAATAACGAAGGGTTTACATGTGGGATTACGGATAACGAAACCTTGTGTGCGATCCAAGTGAGCCGTACTTAATGCCAGCTAGCGTAATTCGGGAGAATATGTCTAGTAAATTTTGGTAGTTACTCGGGAGAGAATTACAACACGCAGAGCGTACTTAGGCGAAATTATAGAAGACGTAGCGAGAAGGATTCCGACAATTGGAGAAATCATAACTCTAGACTTCCTTAATCTTTTCTCCAACCCGTAGTATCTTTAATGTTAATTTACTATTTTAATTTGTTAGTTAGTTAGTTAAACACAAGAATCTTAATATCTATAAGTTAGGAATTCAAGCTTGTATTCTTGATGATAGTGAACAGCTGTAGCTAAGCCTTAGTTTTCTGTGGGATTCGACTCCGGACTTGTAAACCGGATTATATTTGTAGCGACCGCTTTATCCTTTCTATAAGGTATAGTTGGGCGTGATCAATACACATTGTGAACTCCTTGCCTGTACTTGATGACTGCAACACAAAATTTGGTTCAATCACCAAATGAACTACTATATATTTTGTACAGAAAAAACTACGTATACCATCAACTAAAAATCCATGATGTGCATGGTGAAAAACATCCGACGTTAAGTTGATTCGAAAATAT
>ML401580.1:35702-43202 GCA_005239525.1 Nicotiana knightiana | reverse complement strand
TTGAACACCAATTGTGCAACATTACTGTAATTTGAACACCAATTGGGTAACACTTTCAACTCTACATTACTGAAATTTCAATAAGCATGGATTGCTGCTCTCTTTCCTGTAACGACCCGACCGGTCGTTTTGCGTTATTTGACCCCGTTTCCCTAAATGAAACTTCCCATAGCGGCTTATTATGAGTTATGACTTGCGGAGACTGGTGGTCCGGGATTCGGAAGTGTTTAGAGTGCTATAGGAACACTTGGTTCCTTAAGGTTGGCCTTTAAGGCCAAGTTTGACTTCGATCAATATTTTTAGTAAACGACCATGGAATCAGGTTTCGACGGTTTCAGTAGCTTCGTATGATGATTTCGGACTTGGGCGTATGTTCGAAATGGGTTTCTAATGACCCGGGAGCGTTTCGGCGCCCAATATTGAAATAAGAAGTTCTTTAAGTTCCTATTGTGGTTTGGGACGTGTTTTTGTGCTATCGAGGTCCGAACGAAATTCCGAGATNTGGCGTTGTTTTGGGTGTTCCGAAGGCTCGAGCGAGTCCGTGTTATGATTTGGGACTTGTTGGTATATTTGGACGGGGGCTCGGGCGGGCCCAGGTGCCTCCCAGACACCACACGAGGCCAAAAACCAGCTGAAATAGCTGTTGGTGCACTTGTTCTAATGTTGACCGCATGTGCGGTTGCCCAGTCTTTTGCTCATGGAGCTATATTTTTCATTAGAGATTACAATCCGGAGCAAAATGAAGATAATGTATTGGCAAGAATGTTAGAGCATAAAGAAGCTATCATATCTCATTTAAGTTGGGCCAGCCTCTTTCTGGGATTCCATACCCTGGGACTTTATGTTCATAATGATGTCATGCTTGCCTTTGGCACTCCGGAGAAGCAAATCTTGATTGAACCTATATTTGCTCAATGGATACAATCTGCTCATGGTAAAACTTCATATGGGTTCGATGTACTTTTATCTTCAACGAGTGGTCCAGCATTCAATGCGGGTCGAAGCATCTGGTTGCCGGGTTGGTTAAATGCTGTTAATGAAAATAGTAATTCATTATTTTTAACAATAGGTCCTGGAGACTTTTTGGTTCATCATGCTATTGCTCTTGGTTTACATACAACTACATTGATCTTAGTAAAAGGTGCTTTAGATGCACGTGGTTCCAAGTTAATGCCGGATAAAAAGGATTTCGGTTATAGTTTTCCGTGCGATGGCCCAGGACGAGGCGGTACTTGTGATATTTCGGCATGGGATGCGTACACAGGTGCGGGACCGCTCCTGCGGTCCCAGCCTCGCAGGTGCGACCCCCAGCGGGCATGCCATTTCTCGCAGGTGCGGATAAAGTTCCGCATGTGCGGTCTCCACTCCGCAGGTGCGGGCCCAGGCTTCCTCTTCCATTTACGCAGGTGCGAGCCTTCGCGCGCATGTGTGGTCCTCGAGCCTCAGGTGCGGAAACACTGTCAGATAGTGTGTTTCTTAAATACGGGATTCTTCATTGTTTTCTTCACTCTTTCCTCCATTACACACTTTGAGAGCTTGGAAAAGGGCTCCACGACCCAACCCCTAGAAGGTAAGTAAATTTCATCTCAAGACTTGTTAATGCATGAATTCCTAGTTGAATTTAATCACCTAATTAGTGAAAAATCAAGAATTGGGTAGTAACCTAGGGCTTTTGATAATTTGAGAATTTACCCGTGAATTAGCTATGAAATCAAGTAAAAATCATTTATTAATGATTCTTAGGCTATGGGTGACTGTTTCCTTCGAGAATTTTTGGAATCCGAGCATGCGGGCCCGGAGTTGGATTTTGGTCAAGAATGGTGAATTTGGCTAAGTAATAGGAGAATTCCATGCTTTGAATATAAATTAATGTATTTGTATAAAATTTGTCTAGTTTCGAGTCCTCGGGTGTAGAGTTCGGAGTTTCGGGCGCGTTCTTGGTCCGATGAGTAAATTCAACACGAGGTGAGTCTCCTTTCTAACCTTGTAAAGGGGAACTGCCCCCCTAGGTGATTTAAATGCTATATGTGATAATTGTGGGGGCTACGTACGTACAAAGTGACAAGAGTCCGTACGTAGCGGCTATTACTATTATGTCCGAGTAGTTAGGCCCATATCATGCCTTGTGTTTTTACTTGATATGAATTATATGCTTAATAAATTAAATGTTACATGTTGCTTACTTCCCTGAGGTCGTGAAAATTTGAGAAACTTGTAAGGAATTATTCACTGAAAAGTAATTTTTTTTAAAAAAAAGAAAAAAGAAGAATAATGTGTATGCATGTGACCGCTTCACAATTTACTTTCCGCGAGCGGAGTGTGATTTTCCCCCACCCTTATGGGAACGGGCCGTACGCCACGGCGGATTGAGAGATGCACTTTTGGTACGGGCCGTTCGATTCTCAACAGTGCATAGAGAGGATTGAGAGATGCTCTTTTGGTACGGGCCGTTAGATCATCGGCAGTGCATAGATGTGAGTACTTTGTGGAGAGGTGCACTTATGGTTCGGGTCGTTCGACCCTCGGCAGTGCACGAACATGACTATCTTATGACTCCGACCGGTTGTCCTTACCCTGGATGCGTATGATTTATTTGTTACTAAATTCATGGATATTGATTTGACAGATATTTAGGGGAAAGTGAAGTGGTAATTGTTTTATTCATTCCCAGTACTTTCTTGGATTTCAGTACCTTACATGTATATTTGTTGCTTGACTGCCTTTACATGCCTACCGTTTCTATTATATTCTGTTAAATTATATCGTTGGACCTTAGTGAGTGTCATGTCGACCTCTCGTCATTACCTCTTCGAGGTTAGGCGGGATAATCACTGGGTACATATATGTTTATGTACTCATGCTACGCTTCTGTACTTAATTGTACAGGTTCTGAGGCTGGTGCATCTGGTTGTCGGACCGGAGCTTGACTTGATATTAGACGGACCTGACTTCATGGTGAGCTGCTTTTCTCCTGGCGATCTCCGGCAGCACCATGGGGTTTTCTTTTGCTTATTTCCCGTCTATTTCCTTCAAAGAGTGGGACTGTATATTATATCTTTTGTATATTCTGTTAGTATGCCCGTAGGACTTGTGACACTAGTTCCTGGAACACACGTGTTAGTTGTTATGGATTTCGGGTTTGTATATATATTGGCTCACGCCTCTTCATGACTGTTTTTGATTAAAACTGGCTATTTATCCTTGTTGAATCATGTTTTAAGTTTTAAAAACTAAGTATATTTTAAAGTGTTTAATCTAATAAGAAGGAACCTTTAGTAAATTGAGAGTCGGCTTGCCTGACCCCGTTGTTGGGTGCCATCACGACCTAAGTTAGGATTTTGGGTTGTGACAACATGGTATCAGAGCACTAGGTTCACGTAAGTCTCACGAGTCACGGGCAAACCCAGTAGAGTCTTGCGGATCGGTACGGAGACGTCTGTACTTATCTTCAGGAGGCTATAGGGTGTTAGGAAACCTCTCTTTAATCTTATTCTATCGTACAGTCGATGATTTACTAAATTAATTCTTCTATTCTCTCATAGATGGTGAGGACGCGTGCATCTGATGTTCCAGACCCGGGAAGGGCCGCTACCCCCATTGTTCGAGGCCGCGACAAAGGCCGGGGGAGGGCACCGGCCCAGGTAGGGGATGAGGGCGTCCCAGAGCTATTCCGGTTCCGCCACCAGAGGATCCTATTATAGAGGATCAGGACGAGGTGCCTCCAGCAGATCCTGCACCAGAGACTTCATGACGGCGCCAGGCTTCCAAGAAGTCATGGGCCGTATGATGAGATTTATGGACACTATGTCCCAAGCTGGTTTATTTCCAGCATATCCTGCCACTTCTCAGGAGGGAGGGGGAGTCCAGACCCCTACTCCCAGGCTGCAGTCCAGACAGCAACATTACATCATACCCCGGGTACACTGCCCGTGGGTGGGGTCCAGCCTGTTGCAGCAGCACCTGAGCCCAGACCAGCTGCGGATGGCGATCCGCAGAAGTTATTGGATAGATGGACCCGATTGCACCCTCCAGTCTTTGGGGGTGAGCGAGGCGAGGACGCCCAGGATTTTGTGAATAGGTGCAGGGACAGACTGCACAACATGAGGATACTAAAGTCCCGCAGAGTGGATTTCACTTCCTTTCAGTTGGAGGGCAGAGCTCGTAGGTGGTGGCAGTCCTATATTCTCAGCAGGCCAGCAGATTCTCCTCCTGTCACTTGGGAGCAGTTCATGCAGATGTTTCTGGATAGATATATCCCACCCTCTGAGAGGGAAGAGCTGCGGTATTAGTTTGAGCAGCTAGAGCAGGGGCAGATGTCAGTGACAGATTATAAGGCCAGATTTTCATAGTTGTCTCGCCGTGCACTCATGATACTACCTACTGATGCAGAGAGGGTGCAGAGATTTGTGGCTGGGTTGCATCCAGGTATTAGGGCCACCATGGCCCGAGAGGTGGAGATGGGTGTATTGGTAAAAAAGAGTTTCACACGTAAGCCATCTTTTGACAACTCAGCCAGTCACGTGGACACAGGAAAATGCGACAACTGGATGTGATTCTTTGAAGAGGTACGATAAAAAGAGGCACGGTTCAGTAAACCCACGAACTTATCAGCCACGAGAAACTCAACTTGATTAAAATGGGAGAGAGGCACTGTCAGAATGAATCTAGAATAAGCCACGGGCAGATTCAAGGACCCACAATTGATTACTCAAACGTTATGTAACCGAAACCTAATTACCGTTTTACTTTGTAACCCCTCATTAATGTCATAATTAGTCATTAATGAGTAACCATAGCAAGAGTCGTACGTTATAAGAATCTCCTATATAAGGGAGGGGAATACAGCTTGTAAAGGCATCTGATTCTCGAATACAATCAACTTCGATTTTCTATATTTCTGCAATATTGTCTATTATTCATTTTTCTCCATTACCTTGATTATCAGTAACCCGTATTCATCTTAAAAATAAGCTTTAGTCAAAGGGTCTAATTCTTTGGTTAAACAAATTGGTTCCGTTACCGGGAATCTGATAATCTTTGTTTACTTTTCAAGTGATATCATCTGAATTATATCAAAGTGTGGAAAAAGATCATGTAAAGCAAATGATTGCAGAGTATGTGATCCAAGCTTTGCAAGAATTTTCAAGAGGATTACCGGCAGCGTTACCTACACCGCCGATGCCACCCCCCAATAATACCATCACCATGGAAAATCCTCAATCTGGGTTGGCAAACTAAGGAAGAGGAGATACTCCTTTCGAGAGATTCATCAGGAGTATCTCCTCTTCCTTAGTTTGCCACCCCCCAATAATACCATCACCATGGAAAATCCTCAATCTGGGTTGGCAAACTAAGGAAGAGGAGATACTCCTGATGAATCTCTCGAAAGGAGACCAGGTATATCTAATAACTCAAAATTACAAAATTTACTGCTAACCATGCAGAAATAGATGAAGAAGCCGAACGATCGCATCGAACAAATTCCTGGAGTACCACCTATCATCAAAGGCATCGATGTTGATAGATATTCTCAAAAACCTTGGAAGCCAAGTGCATCCCCCTTGCCTATACCTAAGAAGTTTAAAATGCCTGAGGTTCCCAAATATGATGGAAAAACTGACCCACGCGACCATGTGACTACTTTCACTACTGGGGTAAAAGGCAACGACTTAATGAAACCAGAGATTGAATCAGTCCTTGTCAAAAAATTTGGGGAAACACTTACCAAATAGGCCCTAACCTGGTATTCTCTTCTCCCTGAAAATTCTATTGACTCTTTTGCTGAGCTTGCAGATTCGTTTATAAAAGCACACTCTGGTGCGCAAAAAGTTGCGAAGAGAATGGAAGACATATTCAAAATAAAACAAGGAGACACAGAACTACTCTGTGAGTTTGTAGACAGGTTTCAACGAGAAAGAATGCAGTTACCCAGGGTGCCTGATAATTGGGCAGCCATGGCGTTTGTAAGCAACTTAAACGATAAAAGCTCAGAAGCCACGAGACTACTTAAGGAGAGTCTAAGAGAATTCCCCACTACAACATGGAACAATGTATATAACAGGTACAATACTAAACTCAGAAAAGAAGAAGACGTCATTGCTCGTTCGAGAGATGAAGATCATTCTAGATCCAGATGTTCTGAATCAGATAGAAGATCAGGTAAAAATAGGTCCGATCCTTACTTAGGACCCTCGGGACGCGATATCCGCCCCAGGTTCGAAAATACTAGGTCGGACTATAGACCACAAGGAAGAGATGTAGTCTCATCCTTGTCTAGATCCAGAAAAGATCGAGATGAACGACCTAGAGATGGTACTCAAATTGGGGATCATACCTTTAATGTAAGTACNTCCTGAATCAGATAGAAGATCAGGTAAAAATAGGTACGATCCTTACTTAGGACCCTCGGGACGCGATATCCGCCCCAGGTTCGAAAATACTAGGTCGGACTATAGACCACAAGGAAGAGATGTAGTCTCATCCTTGTCTAGATCCAGAAAAGATCGAGATGAACGACCTAGAGGTAGTACTCAAATTGGGGATCATACCTTTAATGTAAGTACTACTGAACTTGTCTCAATATTGAGGAACATGGGAGACAAGGTTAAGTGGCCCAAAGAGATGCGGTCAAATCCAAGTAGAAGAAACCCAGATCACTGGTGTGAATTTCACAACGATCATGGGCACAAAACTGCGGATTGTAGATTTTTACAAGGTGAAGTAGAAATTTTTTTAAAACAAGGCTATTTAACAGAATTGTTTAGTGATAAAGGTAAACAGGCATATATGAGGAACATGTAGGAGCCTCCAAAGCCTCATTCTCCAAAACGAACCGTTAACGTGATACACGGGGGTGAAGAAGTAAACAGAGTGATTTGCAAANAATGCTTCCGCACAACGATGCTCTGGTAATATCTTTACTTATTCATGACACTAACGTAAAAAGAGTGTTAATTGATCCAGGCAGTTCAATCAATATCATTTTTCTAAGAGGCGGGGAAGAAATACTACTGGGGAATCAAGTAATCCCAAAAGCACGAGCCATATCAAGGTTTGATAACTCTACGATTATAACAAAAGGAGAAATTGAGCTTAGCACTTATGCTGAGGGGGTGATCAAAAGTGCCAGGTTCCTAGTCATCGATACTGACATGGCTTATAACGTGATCATTGGAAGGCCATGGATCCACGACATGAAAGCGATACCCTCCACGTTGCATCAGGTAATTAAATTCCCCTCTGAATAGGGATTCAACAAATCAAAGGAGGTCAGCAGACCACAAGAAATATAAACTATGTGGTACACTACAACAAGAAAATAGAGGTGGAAGAATTACGAGATAAGAGAATCTCCCAAGTAGGTAACACAACCCAAACAAGCATGGAGGAAATTACTACCCAAATAGGTACGGAAGGTATTATTTCTGAAACATGTACGAAAGAAAATACTTACGAGAAGGAAAATCAAGTTACCACGGAAGGTATACTATACCACACAGA
>ML401580.1:24539-35608 GCA_005239525.1 Nicotiana knightiana | reverse complement strand
AGGCATCCCACCAGAAGTGATGACTCATAAACTAAATGAAGATCTATCATTCGTACCTGTTAAGCAGAAGAAAAGAAAGCAAGGACCATTCAAGAACCAAGTGATCGACAAAGAGGTACAGAAACTCTTGAAGATTGGTTCGATACGAGAGGTAACGTACCCTAACTGGCTAGCAAACACCGTGGTAATACCTAAAAAGAATGGCAAGTGGAGATTATGCGTAGATTATACTGAATTGAATAAATCATGCCCCAAAGATTCATTCACATTGCCACATATATATCAAATGATTGATGCAACAACAGGTCATGAATTATTAAGCTTCTTAGATGCATATTCTGGTTATAATCAGATTAAAATGAATCCCTCAGATGAGGAAAAAACTTCCTTCATTACAAACAGGGGGACTTACTGTTATAAAGTTATGCCTTTTGGCTTAAAAAACGCTGGAGCCACCTATCAAAGGTTAGTGACTAAAATGTTCCAAGAACATCTTGGAAAGACGATGGAAGTCTATATTGATGATATGTTAGTAAAATCAACACAAGCACAAGACCATTTCCAACATCTCTCTACTTCTTTTGATATTCTACGCATGTTTAATATGAAGTTAAATCCAGAGAAATACGCTTTTGGAGTGCAATCAGGTAAATTTTTGGGTTTACTTGTGTCAAACAGAGGAATAGAGGTAAATCCCGCTCAAATTAAAGCTATAGAGGCAATACCTAATGTTTTAACAAATAAAAAGGAAGTTCAAAGACTGACAGGGAGAGTAGAATCTTTGGGTAGGTTTATTTCTAAATCTTCCCAAAAAAGTTTTAAATTCTTCTCAGTTCTCAAAAAGCAGAATCAGTTCGAATGGACTGAAGAATGTCAGCAAGCCCTCAAGAATCTGAAGATTTATCTATCGAAACCACCACTGCTTTCAAAGCCAAAAGAAGGGGAAAGATTGTACATCTACCTGGTTGTCTCAAAAATTGCTGTAAGTGCAGTATTGGTAAGAGAATAAAAAGGTAAACGATCACATGTCTATTATGTAAGTAAAACTTTGCTAGATGCTGAGACTAGATATCCACATCTGGAAAAGTTAGCCTTAGCTTTAATAATGGCATCTAGAAAATTACGACCATATTTTCAATGCCACCCAATCACCGTTGTGACCTCATATCCTTTAAGAAATATTCTGCATAAACAGGAATTGTCAGGAAGATTAGCCAAGTGGGCCATAGAATTAAGTGAGCATGAAATAATCTATCAGCCTAGGACTGCAATTAAGTCTCAAATACTAGCTGATTTTGTTGCTGAATTTAGTAATAGCATTGTATCTGAAGTAGAAAAAGAGTTACAACTATTTAACGGTGTTAATCCGGGCCTATGAACCTTGTTCACCGATGGTTCTTCAAATATAAAAGACGTCGGCTTAGGCATAGTCTTGATATCACCCACGGGTGAAAAGACACGGCAAGCTATCAAGTGTTATCCTATAACTAACAATGAAGCAGCGTACGAAGTTGTTATTGCGGGGCTTTAACTCGCATGGGAGCTCTCAATCGAGCAAATTGTGATCAACAGCGACTCCCAACTGGTAGTAAAACAGATACAGGGGACTTACATCGCTCGAGAGACTAGAATGCAACAGTATCTGGAAAAAACACGAGAACTCGTGAGACAATTCAAAACATGGAAGGTAATGCAAATACCTAGAGAGGAAAATGCAGAAGCAGATGCACTATCTAACCTCACAGCAGTCACGGAAGTAACGAACAAAGACAATATAATTATCGTTCAACTATTTCATTCAATAATAGACCAGGAAAGGCATGAGGTAACTTTCAACAACCTAACCTGGGACTCGCGAAACGAAATTCTTAATTTTTTGCAGAATGGCACCGTACCTGAAGACAGTAAAGCAGCTCAAGCACTTCACCACAAAGCTGCACGGTACTGCCTTATTCGCAACTCACTTTATTGTAAGATGTTCGGAGGACCCCTAGCTCAATGCCTCGGACCTAACCAAACGGAATTTGTGATGAAAGAAGTCCACGAAGGACATTGTGGGAATCACTCAGGGGCGATATCCTTAGTGAAAACACTAATCGGAGATGGATACTGTTGGCCTAAGATAGAAGAAGAAGCCGAGAACTTCGTATCTAATGTAACAGATGCCAAAGGTTTGCCAATAACATGCATCGACCAGCGGAATTATTACATCCAATAATATCCCCATGGCCTTTTATGAAATGCGGTATGGACATAGTGGGCCCTCTTCCCACAGCTAAAGGACATGTACGGTTTTTACTCGTGCTAACCTACTATTTCACAAAATGGGTAGAGGCAGAAGCGTTAAAACAAGTGCGAGAAAAGGAAGTTAAAAGCTTCTTATGGAGAAACATAATATGCCGCTTTGGAATACCAAAGGAAATCATGTGTGATAATGGCCCACTATTCATAAGCTCGCAAATCACAGAATTCCTCGAAAGTTGGCAAATCAAGCGGATCACTTCAACGCCGTACCACCCCGTGGCTAATAGTCAAGTTGAGTCAATGAATAAGGCCATCATCAACAATCTACAGAAGCGGCTGGATAAAGTCAAAGGAAACTGGCCTGATGAGTTACCAGTGGTACTATGGGCATACAAAACAACTTCAACGATAGCCATGGGAGAAACTCCGTTCGCACTTGTTTATGGCTCAGAATACTTAATACCTGTGGAGATTGGCAAACCAAGCATAAGGTTCTCAACAGCCATGGAGGGTGAAAACGACAATGAATTAAGGACCAACCTGGACCTGCTCGAACCACGGAGAGAAGCAGCATTGATACGGATGGCAGCTCAAAAACAAATCATAGAGCGTTATTACAACCGTAAAGCTCATCTCAGGTACTTTAAGATTGGGGACTTCGTCCTCAAATTTTTTTTTCAATCAACGAAAGAAGCAGGTGCAGGAAAGCTAAATCCAAACTGGGAAGGACCTTACAAAATCTGAGGCATAGCTGGGAAAGGCGCCTATGAGTTGGAAGCTATGGACGGCAGAGTTCTACCAACAAGCTGGAACGCCATCCATTTAAAGAAGTATTACTTCTAAAAGAAAAGAATACCCCCCGTCAGGTATCACACGTTCGATTTTACTTTGAAAATTTGAAAATTTTACTAACTTTTTTAGATGATAGGAACAAAGCTAACCCATCACCAGATGACGATATTAAACCTGAAAAGACGCGAGGAAATAACACCATTCCCTGTCTAGGGTTACACTTTCTGATGGACATTTTAAAAGGGTTAAGCAGTCATCATCTAAAAAACTATACCTTCGAGTCCGAAATATTTTTCCTTTTAAGGAAAAGGACCACAAGGAAGGAATAATCAAATGCTCTAGATTTCAGTCTACAAAGCTCAAACACTTGGGAGACTATAAAGTATGGAAGGATAAGTCGAAGTAAAGAAGACTACCAGAAAGTCAAAAGCTAGAGCCTGAAGACCTATCTACCCAACAAGACAAGTGACACTAGCAGAATCGAAATAAATCAAAAGATCCATCCAAATACAAATCCTAATGCAAAAAGCAAAAACCTTCGAACATATTCAGGGTGAAAGGCAAAAATTTAGTCACGAGAAAGAAATTACATCTTTATACTTATTCAAAGTTGTTGTAAAAAACAGTTAGGGGTAAAAGATCATCATCAATGTTTTCATTCAAAAAACTGTTCTCAAATAAAACAGTTATGGATGAAAAGATCTAAATCCTTGTATCGTTTCAAGTAACTGCTATCAAATAAAAACAGTTACGAATAAGAAAACATTTCCTCGCACTTATTAGAAAACTGTTTCCAAAACAGTTGCGGGTAAAAACCCCAATCTTTAAAAAACTGTTACTAATAAAAAATAATTGTTTCCTTGTATTAATATCGAAAAACTGTTACCTATGAAAAACAGTTACGAAATACAAGAGTATATCAAATCTGTTAAACAAAAACAGTTGCAAGCATGAGTTTTAGACGATAATCAAACACATGTAAAATGTCGTGGAAGTTCAAACAAGAAAAACTTTCCTTGAAAACATTCTTAAACATGTGTAAAATTCCTATCACTCTATTGCATTATCATGAAGTTGAGACGTCTCTTCATGCCAATTATAAAGGGCCCCCTTCCATAAACTATGCCTATTACAATAAGGCACACATTTGATATGACACCGTGCCTATTACAAAAAAAAGGTACGAGTAATCTAAAGCATTTCCCATGCAAAACTCGAAGGTAAAACTAAAACCTCGAAAAATGAAGCATGCAAAAGACTTAAAGAGTGAAACAGAAGCTCAACAAAAGTCGAACTAACATTTATATATTAAAACGGCTAAAACTAAGTATTAACTTATACTTAGCCGTATAAAATTTTTATATACATTGTGGTTCCCCTAAGTTGTCATTTGGGGACTTTAAGGAAATCCAAATTTACCCCCGATGGGACTGGGGGTAACGACCAATTGATACAAAGAAAAAGAAAAAAAAAGGGATAAACCAACTAAATCTTTTCGAGAGAGGGGTTTACTTCAGTGGCAGAAAGAGCGGGAGCAAGTGGGGATGAAGAGGCATGAGCGACTGGAATCTCACCATCAGGTGAAGACATGTTATGACCTTGTTGAGCCTTCTCCATGGCTTCCTTAGTTTTGACTATTTCAGCACTAAGGTCAAAACCCTCTTGGCTCATTTCCATAAATGTGTCAAGGCGAGAATTCATATACGCACAGTCACATCAACAGCAACCACCTCGTCCAAATCTTCATAATCCTTTGCCCATACTTGAAGCTCAGCTCTCAATCCATCCTTCTCCACTTTCGCAGCTTCAGGGGCGGCCCTTAATGGAACAATCGACTCCTCTAAAGTTTGAGCTTTGTCTAAAGCCCTACGAAGGTCTTCTTGAGTACGAGTGAGTGATTGCACGAGCTCACTGAGTATTCCTCCTTTTTCCCCAACAAGTTCTTCAAGTCTCTAATCTCCTCTGAGGCACGGGACAGCTGCTCCACGAACGAAGACTCCAGAACACTCTTATCTTTATCAGCCTGACTGCAAGAAGCCCTCTCTACTGCCAATTCTGCTGCCATGAGTCTCATCTGCCGCTTCAAGGTACTCCTTTCCTCTTCTAAAGCATCCATGTCAATCCTTAGGCTATCATATTGTGCTCTCCAATTTNNCATACCTTCAAAGAAGTATGCACGACCTCATTGGCCCATGTAAGAGCACCGTGGCTGGCTAGCTTTGCTTTCTCAGAGGGACCTATCAAAGGCTTGGGCCACACTTCGGGCTCACCCGTTTTCTTGAAAAGATTCCCCTCACTTGGAACCTCTATTACCACCTACCGCATATCTCTGTTGGAAGACCCTACTTCCCTAACGGAAGGCATGGAAGCAGGCAGAGATGGAACAATAACAGGCACGGAAGGTTGAGGAGCTGGATAAGCCACGGGTAAAGCAGCAGGCACAGAGAGTTGAAGAGTTGAAGAAGTTACGGGCAAAGCAACAACAGAAGTTGAAATAGCCAAAGGAATAGACGAAACAACTTCTCTCAAAGAAGCAGGAAAGACAACAGCCAAAGGGACGTCGTCAGGAGCAAGATCAACACCCTCATGAATAGGGGAATGTGAAACATCATCAAGGACATGGGGCTCAATCACAGACACGGAAGTCAAGGTTAAGGCTGTAAGCTCATCATCTAAAATCATTGGCCTTCTTTGTGGCCTGTGTACTAAATCACCCTCTTCTTCTTCTTCTTCTATGGAACGAGACTCACTAATCTTCCTCTTCGAGGAAGATGAACAAACAATAATTTCCTGGGCCTGAGCCAAGGACATCTTCGGGATAGATGAAGCAGACACCCTACGAGTAGAGAACCCTATTAAAAGGGAAAAAATCTAAACGACAAAAAAAGAGACTCGAGTAAGGAAAGAAGCAAGAACAAGAGCTTCACTTACTGTGGGTCTTTACTTGCCAACCATATCTCCCAGCGAGGTACTTCCAATATCTTTCTTCTGAAGGAGCAACAGACAATAATTTTTCTACCCAATCACGAATACCGGAGACATTCTCAACAGTATTCATGATTGCTGAGAGAAGAAAAAACAGACACGGTGTTAATAAAACATCTCAAGTCAAAACAAGAAAAAGTAAATGTGAGCTAAAGCATACTCACGTGCGCGATTCCACTTCTCAGGGAAGGGAAGATTTTCTTCACCCACTAAACCAACAGTGGGTACAGCAACATACCGGAGGTACCAACCCCTATCCTTATCATCTCCAGGGGTTACCCGCACTCTTTTGCTTCTAGCAGTCAGAGTAAAAACCCCTTCACGAAATAAGGTAGGAGAGTAGAGGTGAATAAGATGGTTGAAGGTAAAAGGAACCGAGGCTGAAGAAGCCAAACTCCAAAGACATGCGACAACTCGCCACACAAGCGGGCCAACTTGTCCTAAGCAGATATTGAAAAAACGGCAAAAATCAATTATAATTGGGTCAATGGGGGTCTCTGAATCCTAAAGTGAAAGGATACGTATAAACAAAAGAATATCCCGTCTTGTAAGACGTTATTCTTTGATTACTAGACTTTTAAGTCTACCACCCCCTCGACTCCTAGTCGGAGTAAAAGATGGCGTTAAACTTTCAAGATCTATTACTCTTTGAGGTTGGTTTGAAGAAGACATGTTTACAAAAGACAAATTTAGAAAGTGTTTCGTGGAAGCAAAGAAAAGAAAACATGTATTTATACTTGAAGACAGCCGTCAAACATGAAGAAAAAGGAAAATAATGATGAAAAGTCATAATTGAAGATGTCACTTCGGGACTGACACAGCCGCAAAAATCCCTAAAAGGTGCCGAGTAAATGCAGAACCAATCCGAAAAGGACACGTGGTATAATCATTAAATGGAAGTGACAAACGACGCCTATGGTGCAGAGAAGGATACAATGATTCAAGGAAAAGCGGCGGCAAAATATTCCCGCCATAAATGAATATCCACTTATTAAATATTAATCATTAAATATATGGTAAGTGGGGGGACTATCTGTATTGGTAAAAAATAGTTTCACACGTAAGCCAGCTTTTGACAACTCAGCCAGTCACATGGACACAGAAAAACGCGACAGCTGGATGTGATTCTTTGAAGAGGTACGGTAAAAAGAGGCACGGTTCAGTAAGCCCACGAACTTATCAGCCACGAGAAACTCAACTTGATCAAAACGGGAGAGAGGCACGGTCAGAATGAATCTAGACAAAGTTACGGGCAGATTCAAGGACCCATAATTGATTACTCGAACATTATGTAACCGAACCCCAATTACTATTATCCTTTGTAACACCTCAGTAATGTCATAATTAGTCTTTAATGAGTAACCATATCAAGAGTTGTACGTTATAAGAATCTCCTATATAAGGGAGGGGAATACAACTTGTAAAGGCATCTGATTCTCGAATACAATTAACTTCGATTTTCTATATTTCTGCAATATTGTCTATTATTCATTTTTCTCCATTACCTTAATTATCAGTAACCCGTATTCATCTTAAAAATAAGCTTTAGTCAAAGGGTCTAATTCTTTGGTTAAACAACGGGTACTCCTTATCAGCTCGTGGTAGAGATTGCTCGTAGGATCGAGGGGTATCGGTCAAGGAGCAGGGAGGGAGCAGGGGCAGAAGGACAAGATGGCTAGATTCTCTGGACATTTCAGTGGTGCCTCAGCTAGGGGCAGGGGTCAGTATAGCAGTGGTCAGCCCAGCAGGCCTTTATATTCAGCACCCCCACCACCTCCCCGAGGTGTTCCAGCGGGGCCTCATTTCAGCGCCGTGCCAGAGCGTTCCTACCGTCCTCCAGCCATTCAGAGTTCACACAGTGGTTATAACAGTCATCCGAGATCCTCCGACCCTTACTTCAGTTGAAGATTCGGGCTTTAGATGTTCCGAAGACTGCTTTTCGTATGAGATATGGCCATTATGAGTTCCTGGTGATGTCCTTTGTCTTGACTAATTCCCCAGCAACATTCATGGACTTGATGAATAGGGTGTTCAGGCCGTATATTGATTCCTTTGTCATTGTATTCATTGATGACATTTTGATTTACTCACGTAGCCTGGGGGAGCACGAGCAGCATTTGAGAGTTGTGCTCCAGACTTTGCGAGAACAGAAGCTATATGCTAAGTTCTCCAAGTGTGAGTTCTGGTTGGATTCTGTGGCATTCTTGGGGCATGTGGTATCCGGAGAGGGTATCGAGGTTTATCCTCAGAAGGTTGAGGCGGTTCAGAGTTGGTCTCGTCCTACTTAAGCTACAGAGATCAAGAGCTTTTTGGGCCTAGCAGGCTATTATCGCTGATTTGTGGAGGGGTTCTCTTCTGATGCTGCTCCATTGACTAGATTGACTCAAAATAATGCCCCGTTCAGATGGTCCGACGAGTGTGAGGCGAGCTTTCAGAAGCTCAAGTCAGCATTGACCTCAGCACCAGTTCTGGTATTACCTTCCGGTTCAGGGATGTACACAGTGTATTGCGACGATTCACGCGTTGGTTTGGGATGTGTGTTGATGCAGGAAGGGAGAGTTATTGCTTATGATTCACGCCAGCTGAAGGTTCATGAGAAGAATTACCTTGTGCACGATTTGAAGTTGGCGGCGATTTTTCATGCTCTTAAGATTTGGAGGCACTACTTGTATGGAGTGTCCTATGAGGTTTATACAGACCACTGTAGCTTCCAAAACTTGTTCAAGCAGAGGGATCTTAATTTGAGGCAGCGCAGATGGCTTGAGTTGTTGAAGGATTATGATATCATCATTCTTTGTCATCCGAGCAAGGCAAATGTGGTAGCAGATGCTTTAAGCAGGAAGGCGGAGAGTATGGGTAGCTTGGCTTATATTGTCGCAGAGGAGAGACCTCTAGCCTTGGACATTCAGTCCTTGGCCAATCTCCTGGTGAGATTAGACCTTTCAGAGCCTCGTCGAGTTTTAGCACATGTGGTTGCTCAGTCTTCGTTATTGGGGGAGATTAAGGCCCGACAGTTCTACGATCCGTGCTTAGCAGAGCTTCGGGAGACAGTGGTTCAGGGTAGGGCCAAGGAGGTTACTATTGGCGAGGATGGTGTTCTGATACTTCAGGGCCGCTTATGTGTTCCTAATATTGATGGCCTGAGGGAGAGGATTATAGAGGAGGCACACAGTTCTCGGTATTCTGTTCATCCTGGTGCTACGAAGATGTATTGTGATTTGAAGCAGCATTACTGGTGGAGGCGGATGAAGAAGGACATTGTGGGGTATGTGGCTAGGTGTCTTAATTTCTAGCAGGTTAAGTATGAGCATCAGAGGCAAGGAGGCCTACTTCAGCAGATGCCCATTCCTGAGTGAAAATGGGAGCGCATCACTATGGACTTCGTGGTTGGGTTGCCTCAGACCTTGTGGAAGGTCGACGCGGTTTGGGTCATTGTGGATAGATTGACCAAATCGGTTTTCATTCCAGTGGCTACTACATATACTTCTGAGAGGTTGGCACAGATCTACATTCGGGAGATAGTTCGGTTGCACGGTGTGCCGGTGTCCATTATATCAGATCGAGGTCCTCAGTTCACCTCGCACTTCTGGAGGGCATTGCATAGAGAGATGGGTACCCAGATAGACCTCAGCTCAGCATTTCACCCTCATACTGATGGTCAGTCAGAGCGTACAGTTCAGATATTGGAGGACATGACCAGGGCATGTGTGATTGACTTCGGAGGTTAGTGGGACAAGTTCTTGCCTTTGGCCGAGTTTGCTTACAATAATAGTTATCAGTCCAGCATTGAGATGGCACCATTTGAGGCTTTGTATGGTCGGCGATGTCGTTCCCCTATCAGATGGTTTGATCCTGGCAAGGCTAAGTTATATGGCACCGACCTGGTGAGGGATGCTTTGGAGAAAGTGAAGTTGATTCAAGAGAGGCTCCGCACAGCACAGTCTAGACAAAAGAGTTACGCGGATCAGATGGCGCATGATGTGTCATTTATGGAGGGAGATAGGGTCCTTTTGAAAGTCTCGCCTATGAAGGGTATCATGGGGTTTGGGAAGAAGGGCAAGCTAAGCCCGAGGTTTATAGGTCCCTTCGAGGTGTTGAGGCGAGTTTGGGAGGTTGATTATGAGCTGGCCTTGCCTCCAAGTTTATCAAGAGTTCATCCAGTTTTTCATGTATCCATGCTCCGGAGGTATCACACCGACATCTCTCACGTGGTTGATTTCATCACTATTAAGTTGGATGGGAGGTTGGGCTACGAGGAGGAGCCAGTTGCTATTATTGATAGACAGGACCGCCAGTTGAGGTCCAAGAGAGTTTCTGCTGTAAAGATCCAGTGGAAGGGCCAACCAGTTGAGGAGGCGACCTGGGAGTCCAAGGAGGACATGCGGAGTAGATATCCACACCTATTCAGCATTTCAGGTATGATTCTAGACCCGTTCGAGGACGAACATTTGTTTAAGAGGTGGAGAATGTAACGACCCGACCGGTCGTTTTGTGTTATCGGACCCCGTTCCCCTAAATGAAACTTCCCATAGCGGCTTATTATGATTTATGACTTGCGTGGACTGGTGGTCCGGGATTCGGAAGTGCTTAGAGTGCTATAGGAACACTTGGTTCCTTAAGGTTGGCCTTTAAGGCCAAGTTTGACTTCGGTCAACATTTTTGGTAAACGACCTTGGAATCGAGTTTTGACGGTTCCGGTAGCTTTGTATGATGATTTCGGACTTGGGCGTATGTTCGGAATGGGTTTCTGATGACCCGGGAGCGTTTCGGCGCCCAATATTGAAATAAGAAGTTCCTTAAGTTCCTATTGTGGTTTGGGACGTATTTTTGTGTTATCGAGGTCCAAATGGAATTCCGAGACCGGGAATAGTTCCTTTATGTCATTTATAACTTGCCTGCAAAATTTGGTGTCATTCCGAGTAGTATAGGTCGGTTCGGCGCGTTGTTAGCGAAGTCAAGAAAACTTAAAGTTCCTAAGTTTGGTTCTAGGGGTTTTGAGGTGTGATTTTGAGTTTTAGCGTTGTTTTGGGTGTTCCGAAGGCTCGAGC